>JAPMAF010000840.1:0-12628 GCA_026537445.1 Silvatares holzenthali
ACATGTGCAATTGTACAGTATGTTACAGACCCAGACGGATGGTGGTGTCATGGTGTCTCATGTATAGTATAAGATAATAAAAACAATATTTGTACCAGATATTTACGATAAACAAATAATGAATACTTTCTCAAGAGAGACATATGCAATAATAAAATAAATCAAGATATATCATATTATATAATTATTACGCTTTCCTGCAGAGATTAATTAGACGAGCGCAATTCATCAGATATCGTAAATCTTTTATTTCTTAACATATCCAATACATCTGTGATATATGCATTCTCAATGAGTACCTAATCATAATTAATTGATAAGAAAGTAATAAAATAATTTAAAAAATAATATTTATTATTAAAGTATTCTCACCTGCAGCATTCCACGCTCCTTCTACTTGATATGAAGCAGTTGCAACGCCAAACATGAATCCTGCAGGAAACGTCCTGTGCGTTTCATTGCTCTGGGCGTGTACACTGAAAACGAATGTAATTGTATTGATTCCCTAATTTATTTTTTCGGATGTAACTTTGTGGTAATTCATTTTTTACAAATCTATATTAAAATGTTAGTTTTTTGTCACTACACCACATGATTTTTCTGCGGAATTCGACGCGTTTCACTCTATTTGAGTTCCTGAAGATGCTCAAATAGAGTGAAACGCGTCGAACCCCGCAGAAAGATCAAGTGGTATAGTGACAAAAAACTAACATTTTAATATTGATTTGTATTAATTCCCGTTAATAAACTACTTTTCTGGACATCGCTGATTGCACGGAGAGGAATGCCCTAGGATGATATAACTGGTTTGATTGCAGTTTGCTGTAAGGGTATGCTCGCTTAGCTAAAGTATTTTCTTTTCTTATGGTAGCATAAGAAAAGATGTGTAGACATGAAACACCACGACACAAACATTCGTCTGAATCTGTAACATTCAGTGTAACTTCACAAGTAAATCACTGTGTAGCAGTCGGGGGAGAGATTCTTATTCAGTTCTAGTTACAAAACATGGATAAACATGAATAGACATTTTACGTGGCTTACAATGCTGAACAGTGGTATTGCTTCATGGCGATACAAGATCTACCACTCATTTCCAGTCCAGATTGAATACACATTTTTAATTGATTTTCTTCTATTTTTGTTTTTTTTTTTTAATATATTTTCATGCATATATTTTTAAAATCTAAATCAAAAAGTACATTTTTTAAATTGTATTTTATTCGTGCCGGCGAGATTTGAACCCGCGACCTTTAGCGTTCCTCTAACGTTTTAGTCAAGTGCCTTAACTACTCGGCCACGAGGCCAACAGTCATAGTCATAGGTACTAAAGAGTCACTTTTGTTCTTCCTTCTATGCATTGCAGCAGTCTGCGCCTAGAAGTTACTGGATAGTAACTCCATGAAGACTAACGCTAAAGGTTTGATTATTCATCTGATGATATCCTCTCACACTCCTTTTGACTACACATATTGTCACGATTAGGTACATTGTTATTTACGAAAAGTTCTTATAACAACCTATGCATACTTATAATTAACATTTATTTAGGTTTGATCATCCAGGGTATTTACAATAATTCCTACACAATAATAGACTTACATATTAATAAAAAATACACATTTAAAAAAAATATATCAAACATTTTAAGAAATGTTTGATATATTTTTAAGAGAAGCCCTTATTTTCTTTGATAATTAATATGGATACTTTTTTTATCTGTAAAATAGATTTTATATCGATTTCATCTCCTTATTACTCTATTATGGAAATAAAAGGCTATTTAATATATCACCTCAATGTAAGTGCACAGAATAGAATGACCCACTTTAATATCATGGTGTTAAAATTATTTGGAATACTGGCGTTGCAGTTTTAACCTTTCAACTTTTATACAAATCCTTTTTTATAATCTTAATTAGTTAGTTTATCAAACAGATTTTGGCTTTATCTAATCGTTCGTTTAATAATTTAAAACCAATACTTATCTTCGATTTCTTGATAATTTAATATCTTGTACATGATGGACAGAGTATGATGGCTAAGGTGTTTGGACAAGATTTGCTGCGTTATAAATATGTATTGCTACAATGAGAATTGAACTTTGTAGGTAAATCCAGGGTAGGTATTCCAGCGCATTATGATTTTAATTGACATGTGCTATTTTAAAAAAGGAGATAATTTATAATCTTCAATTTCTCCATGGTATAATTGAACCTTAAAGGGGATATAAAGCAATGACATACTAGCATTTTATATTCATGAAGGAAGACGCCTCGACTCCTATGTACACACATTCTAGGAGGTGCTTAGAATAGGTGTGGTAATAATAATTCTTTATTTCAGAATGAGGAGAAGGTGTGTGCAGTCCCACTTACTCTATAAAATAGTTAGAATACGTGAAATATAGACAACAGTAGTAATAATAAAGAAAATAATAAAAGGAATTAAAAGCAACAAAGTCAAAGTAATAATCTAGAATGACAAAGATGTATGTTTAAATTTGCGATAGCTGGAGGCATGATGTTCCAACCAGGATAATAATGTTTTTCACATTAAATAAGAATGCCACGGAACATCAGTGCCGAAGGCTCATTAGGCGGTATTTTATTTTTCTGTATGTAGTAGATTCATAGAAAAAATCGTTTTCGTCTTCCTAATATTTATTTTAAACATAATAGATTACTAAGATAATCAATAATTTTAATTAAATTTTCAATATTTGCCTTTATTAAAAAAAATCACATTTTTATAAATTAAATATATTTTCCATTGCGTTGGTAAACAGTTTCGTTGATATTGTTAGTTCTTATCTCAGCTTGCTGTATTTTGAGCATCTCTGTGTTTATATTAAAATTAACCTCACCAATGTGCATTAGTTAGCATAATGGTTTCATATCATCATCACCTAACTGAAGAGTTGTCTGATCCGCCCTAACAATAGTGTAGAACTGAAGCTATGAATTAAACTTCACTATGGCCAATATGTCATGTTATTTTAAGTAACATAATTATGTTTATCGTTAAGTAGCCTGACAGCCTTTTGGGGAGTGGGAACAGTGGGTTTACTGGAATACAAAACAAATCAATTTTGATGGTGTCAATTATTTTCATTTTATTTTCAAAATCTTAAATATTCATCGTCTTAGACTCTGCTGATTGTTCTTGTGTTAATTACTTCTGAGTAGAATCTAGAAGACGCTTTGGGGGTTCTTGTTCTTTCAGAATTGTAGAAGTCTACTTCGTAAAGACCAAATCTTTCCCTGAAGCAAAATAAACGCATGTAGTAATGCAATAATAAATTAAAGTTAATAAATATTTGTAAATAAAAATTAAGCTTTAAATTAAACATCACGATCGAAGTTTTCATACAAAGATAAAGAATTAATATTTACGTGTATCCTTGAAGCCATTCAAAGTTATCCATGAGGCTCCAAGCAGTGTAACCAATGACTGAGGCTCCCTGCTCCATCGCATCTAACATTGCATTGAGGTACTGGTGGTAGTAATTGACTCTCCCGGTATCTTCCAAACCTCCGTTATCAGAAAATCCATTCTCAAAAATAATTATATCTGGATTGTTATACCTGTCCTTGATCCATACAAGCAACTTAGTGAATCCCCACGGAACAACCTAGAATATAGTAGAGGAAACTTTACGTTGATTCGTCGTAGCGAGACCATTATAGAAATGACCACCGAAGAAGTTTTATAGGAAAATAAACGTAATATTTAAAACCTACTGGGACTACATTACATAAAATAGTTAGCAGACACGAATAGCTCGTGTATCGTAAGTAAAGTAATAGTGCGCAGTCCAGTGAGGGAAGATATTTTAGCAACATAAAATTTGTGATGTACATAGTAGTCTTTGTAGAGAGGGAATAAGTTTCGATTACTTCTAGAAGGGTTAGCCAATAAAATAGGAATAACAAAGCTAAAATATGCTCTAATTAGACCAAACCGTTTTTTATAGCTTAGCGAGCATCTGTAATATTATTTTTCATTTACCAAAGGCAAATGAGTATCTTTATCAGTTTGTACATTTCTATGGCTCTTAATCTAAAAGAGGCAGTTATATCAAAATGCCATGGAACACTTTATTTCTTTGAATATAATATTATTGAGGAAGATGGTTGACTAATTAACAGCACTTACTTATGGTTATCTGTTGTGAGATCTTTGCTTTTGAAGAAATATGTGAACTTGTTATTTTGCAATGCAGTATGAGGTTTATCATAAAAATATCAAATAGAAACAAAGATAGAAGTTATCAGATACTCTCTTTATCTAAACATCGTAACGCAAAATTATTAAGGTCAAAGGATGAAGCAACAACGGACAGGATAAGTCACTAGGATAGAAGATTAGATATGGACTTATCTCATGCGGGAAACTGCTTAAAAATATTGTATTGGAGCACATGAAATATTATAAAAATGTAACAATACCTTTAACCACGAAGACGCTGAAGACGGCCATTCACCTCTTTGATACCCAACCACTGCCTGATCATCCCAAAACGATGGAGTATCTCCAAATGATTCACCAGGTAACATCGCTCTTGCGATTGATGAAGTGTAGTGGTTAACGCCGAAGAAGTCATAAGTTCCCCTGATGTATTCGACTTCAGCAGCCGTGAAGGTTGGCAAGCGGGAAGAACTGAATCCTTGTTCCTGACTGCGCTGGTCTATTCTCTGCTTAACTACTGCCGGGTAGTCTCCTTCCGTTGAGTAAATAGGATGAGCATATAAACCGACCTGTGGAGTTGACGTAAAGGATCGTAATTAGCGCCGAAAACATCTTAGTTGTTGAAAAAGCTAGGACAAGAAAACTCACAGAAATATTACACATCTTAAATTAGCCAAGCTCTTTACCTACCAAGCTTGCTACCATCTAATTATCCCAGAGATCAGCATTCTTGTTGATCTGATATTTCTGAAAATACGTTATAAATCTTAACTTATTTAGCGCCGTCACAAAAATAAATCACCTCAATGGCGCTGCAGGGCATACTCTGTAGCATAATTTTGATAGCATTTCTAATCCAACTCCACTTAAAAATTTGCTTAGTTTATGCAATATTTGGCATTTTCACAACATTACTAGACCATATTCACTTCATCCACTCAGGTAGGCTCATCAGCTTTGTTTTGCCTGCGGTTCTTAAACTTTTCTTATTTTTTCACGTTATTATATTATTACACGTATTTTGACATCACATGTCCCGTACCGCTTTGTACTACCAGCATTAGACATTTATGATTGAATTGTTCACTCAATTATTACAACTGCTCCGTATATGTGATGCACTTACGATGATTAGATGACTTTAGACCACAAGGACAGTATAATTTTGTTCGGTAATACAGAGTTTAACTTTTAAAGACTATTTAATCTTATTATATTTAATCACAGCGACCTTGAGGTGATATTCTCACGAAAACGGCGCTATATAATTTATCCGCGATAATAATAATAAACACTTTGCACTTATATAGTCATGCGATATACGAGGATAAACGTATTGCCGAAACGAAATCTCTGTCAACAATCTCCATTTTTGTCTTTGAGCACCGATGATTACAGATGTCTAATCCATATAATAATCTCTGTACCAAATATATAGAAAAATTAGCTATGTAGCCCGCGACCTCTCATACATCAGTTCACCGACAAGGGGAGAAGAAATTTTACGGTGGAATTATACTAACTTCGAATTGCATAGACCGTTCGGCAGCTTCCACGTCTGCTGCTAACGATGGATTCTCCGGTTCTGCCCATCCTGCGCTAAGAGTCAAAGAAACTCTTCCTGAAATCCAATTATACATCCAAAAATGAATTACCCAATACAGCGTTATTTAGCCCATTATTTTAACATTGTTATATTTTACTGACCATTCTGCGTTGATCTGAATTCATCATTATATAAATGGTAAGCACTGGCGTGGGATTTGATGAGGTTATGAGCACACAGGTATTCTCCAATTCCAGGGGAGGCCAGAGCGGGAGCCTTGCTTGCGTACCCATATCCCGCCCTGCATACTTCGACGGGCTCATTGAAAGTTAACCACTGAGTCACTCTGTCGCCAAAAGTGGAGAAAGCAACTCTCGCGTAGTCCGTGAAATATTGCTGAATCGCCGAATTTTCCCATCCGCCGATGTCTTGCAGAGGCTGTGGTAGATCCCAATGGTAAAGTGTTGCAACTGGGGTAATTCCGTTCGCTATGAGCAGATTGATCAGATTGTTGTAATAGGCGATTCCTTCGGAGCTGACTTGGGTATTGTATCCTGTCGGAAGTATTCTGGACCAGGACAGGGAGAAACGGTAGAAGTCGGCACCGATTTCCTTTATCATCTCAACGTCTCTCACATATTTGTTGTAAGAGTCGCAAGCGATATCACCGTTGCTTCCATCTATTATCAGATTCGTACTGTGTGTTAAGCGATCCCAAATATTTTCTCCCTTATCTGAAATTTCGAAACAAAATGTAAAAGCTCCTTTTTTGTGCACAAAAATGTTGATATACAAATTAATCAACAAAAGCTCTTTACAAATTTTTTATTGTAATTTTCATATTATAAACGTTGTATGTTATGGGGTAGATGGAAAAGAAAAAAATAGTCGTCCTCCATATGAATATACTAAGAATAAGAGAACATATTATGTGGAAAATAAATTCTTAAAACTGCTCTATTTCTCCCTCCATTTATTGATTTGTATTGTGTCAAGTAAATTCGATTACTTTCTCTCTTATCTAAAAATATTCGGCTTTACATAAAATTTTCAAATCATTTCTCACAACAGATTTCAGTAGCCTTCAGTAAATTAAAACGCATCATTATTAGTGCTACTTAATACAAATGGAAAATAAATGTTGAATAGCTGTTTAAAGTCAACGAACGTAATTAATATTATAAAAATAAATTAAGATAAAACATAAATTATGTAATAACTTTCTCGCAACAAACGCGTGTAATTCAAATCCTATCACAAATCTTTTATCTTTAGACAAATGTAATGCAAGTTCAATCAATGTATTCCAAATTAGTTATCGTAATTAATTGATAAAGTAGTGATAAAAGTGTTTAAAACATTTTTTGAATTGTACCTCTTTAAAGTATTCTTACCTGCAGCATTCCATGATCCTTCTACTTGGTATGAGGCAGTTGCAACTCCAAACATAAATCCTGCTGAAAATATCCTGTGGGTTTCATTGTTCTGAGCGTGTACACTAAAAATAAATGTCATTAGATAAATTCCTTTAAAAAACCTATGAAATATTAAAATAAACCATCATATTACACTTTGTCGACCTTGTGGTCGAGTGGTTAAAAGGCACTTGACTAAATCTTTGGAGGAACGCTAGAGGTCGCGGGTTTGAATCCCGCCGGAGTGGAAGTGAAATATATGTATAAAAATGCATTAATCTATTAAGATTTTAAATATATGTGTAAAAACATATAATTAAAAAATTAGAAACAGCAAAAAATACATTTAAAAATACGTATTCACTCTGTACTGAAAAAGAGTGGTAGATCTTGTATCGCCCTGGAGCAATAACACCGTTCAGTATTGTAAGCCACGTAAAATGGATTTATCCATGTTTCGTGGCTAGAACTGAATAACCAAGTTTTCCATCTCTCCTCCGACTGCTTCACAGCATTTGCATGTGCAATTGTACAGTATGTTACAGACCCAGACGGATGGTGGTGTCATGGTGTCTCATGTGTAGTATAAGTTTAAGAAAAAAAATCAAAAGCTTGAAATTTGTTTACCTCTCTATCTATGCAATAATTACACTTTGTGACATAATGATTATTCGGAGTGTTTATACAGATGCTTTAAATATTTATTTCTCTATTAAGAGAGCAAAACTTTAAATTTTATTCATATCATATCTAGAATTCAGCTATTTTCTTTTTAGAAAGTTGTCAACAAAATTTTTATTAAGGAGAATATCTTGGAAAATATTATATACGCTCATTGAAGTAGTTTGACCAGATTTGTAATTTTCATGAGTTTATGTTACTCACTTTATTTTTCTCCACGTAATATATTTACCAATACGATTTATGATGTGAAGTTAGATCACGAAAGACTTAGTAAGAAATCAACTATGCCTTGGCATGTTGTAGAAATCATCTTACAATCTAGTGAAAAAATACCGTCATTGTCATAGCAAAATGATAATAAGGTGTACGTTGATTTCACATTTTAAAATGAGTATTTTAGTGTATAATATAATAACAATAGTTATAACTGGCGATAATATGCTCTCCTTAACTGGCGATAATATGCTCTCCAAAGAATCGCAGTTGGCAATACATAATGGAGTCTTGGTACCTACCTTACTGTATGGTAGTGAAATGTGAACTTGGCAGAAGAAAGATGAAAGCAGAATAAATGCAGTGGAGATGAGATCATTACGAAAAATGTATGGAAAGACCCTGATAGGATCGGAAATGAAAATATTACAGAAGAATGCAAATCAAAAGTAACGATCATAAATGGAATGAAAGTTGGATGTTTGAGATAGTTCGCATGTGTTGAGCGAATGTCGAATGAAAGAATCGTAAAACAGATCTACAATGCGAATATTAATGGCAAAGTAGTGCGTGGAAGGCCTAGACGATCTTGGCAGGAACATGTTTCCCAACTTTTTAACGGAGGCAATGTTAGGAGCTACAACAACCGTCGTGCGTGTATGAGGAGATGCATGAACGTGGAGGAAGCAAGGGTTGTGTGTCAGGATAAATACAAGTGGCGCTCCATTCTCTCTGCCTACCCCTATCGCGAAATGGCGTGATGTCATGTTTGTATGTATGTAGTTGTATTTCAGTTCATTGAAACCGTACAGTTAGTTTTTTTGTGAAATTTATATTATTTGAATAATTTAAATTAACTTCAATTTAAGTCCGGTATTATTCTGACTCAAAAATAAAATATTATTTAATATATCACCTCAATATGAGTGCACAAGATAGAATGGCCCACTTTAATACCATGGTGTTACGGTTACTCAGGGTACTACGGTCACCGTCTTAACCTTATAGCTTATATACATCTTATTTTATAATCTTGATAGGTATTGAAAATATCGTTGAGATTTTATTTTTATCTAATCATTTAAAATAAAAAATCATAACTTATCTTCATTTTCTTGATATTGTAATTTCCCAAAAATGATAGACGATGTTGTTTGAACGATGATCACTGTAACATTTTGTTACAACGGGAATGGAACGAGCTTATTATAGCATTTGAACAGTGGTTGATATATTTAATACAAGTAGTTTCTACGTATACAATACGTGGAGAACATAATTACAATTCATATAAATATTAATTAAAATTCTGTTGTTACGATTAGACTCTGCTGATTGTTCTAGTGCTGATTATTTCTGAGTAGAACCTAGATGACGCTTTAGGAGTTCTTGTTCTGTTAGGACTATTAAAGTCCACTGCATAAAGACCAAATCTCTCTCTGAAACCAAATAAAGATCCATTAGTTTTACACATGTAATACATACAATATGTTTTTGTATGTAATATCAATGGAATGAAAATTTATGATTTTTTACTAACGTGTATCCTTCGAGCCATTCAAAATTATCCATAAGACTCCATGCAGTGAAGCCGCTGACAGTGGCACCCTGCTCCATGGCGTCCAACATTGCGTTAAGGTATTGATGGTAGTAATCTATTCTCCCAATATCTTCCACGCCTCCTAAATCTGAGAATCCATTCTCAAAAACAATAATTTCTGGATTGTTGTACGTATCTTTGATCCATACTAGTAGTTTGGTGAATCCCCATGGAACAACCTGTGAAAAAGCAAAGCAATAACATTTACATTAATTGAAGGAAAATTTCACCGCACAGCCCATTCTATGAAAAAATTAAAAGAGAAAGAAAAAAACTGAAATCACATGCTCTCACTTCCCAAAGTTAATAAGAATGACATGCTGAAAGACAATAATAAATTCAGAAGCTAATATTATGTTTCCGAAACTTTTCCACTACGCATTCAATCAAGAGTCAGCGTGCAGCGTTGGAATGAAAAGTGTATTTATAGAATGAGAAAATATATTAGGTTTGGAAAATAAATTTAAATCAATGCAAAATATTTGATAAGCTTGAAGCGTAAGTACAATGATATACAAACTAAACATTAAATGTAAAATAAGTTAAAATCAACAAAATCAAAAACACTTATTACATCAAATGAAAGTGCATCTATATATGTAGTCCAGTTCTATGAGAAAAAGATTATAGATAATTCTGTATTGAAAAACCAGACGTGGATTAACCTTAATCGGAAAACTGTTATTGACGTTATGAATATTGCTATTGAGCAATCAATATGCGATTGTGTTACTGTACCTTTAACCAGTCAGAGGCTGAAGACGGCCAGTCTTCACCTTGATATTCAACCACAAACTGATCATCCCAGAACGATGGGGTATCTCCAAAAGTTTCTCCAGGTAATGCTGCTCTTGCATATAAAGCAGTATAGTGATTAACGCCGAAGAAGTCGTAAGTACCCTTGATGTATTCGATCTCAGCGGCCGTGAAGGTTGGCAGACGGGAGGAACTGTATCCTTGTTCCTGACTACGCTGGTCAATCCGCTGCTTAAACACTGCTGGGTAATCCCCTTCCTCAGAGTAAATGGGATGGGCATACCAACCAACCTGCGGAACGTAAAATATAGATAGGGTAATAAACAGAAGAACGTAGATGCATACATAGATGCATTGCACATCTCAATGTAACCAAACTCTGAAAATAAGTTATCCATTATAATTGTTACATTATGGGAAATTGTATCCATTCTAAGTTGGGTTTTCGAGCTTAGAAAGCCTTATTTTAAATAATTATAATCTATTAGCTTTCAGATAGCCTTATATCAAATAATTATAACCTATATCTCCATGGAATTATATGTACTAACTTCAAATTGCATGGCGCGTTCAGCAGCTTCAACGTCCGCCGCTAATGATGGATTTTCAGGTTCTGCCCATCCTGCGCTTAGAGTTAAAGAAACTCTTCCTGAAATCCAATTACATAATCGGGATATTTCATGTGAAATCAACACGACTTTAGTTAGAAATATACCTCATCATATCAGAATATTATACAATTTTGTTTTGGAAAAATATCAAACTTCATCAAAGTAGATATATCAACATGTTTTTGAATTACAGCTACGTAAAAATTTATAAAATGGCTAAAAACTTCTTAAAAATTTAAGTTGCTCTCGGTACTTCTCTAATTGCGATATAGAACTGGGAAAACAACATTTTATAATATTTTTTACGTCCTTTCCAGTGATGTATGATATAATATTGGCCGATTTTTTAAAATCTATATGATAAATGTATGTTTTATATTTCAAAAATTTAAATCAATTTTATGAATAGTTAGTATAATTGTAAATCACTTAACAAAATGTAAATTTGGGTTGATAATGGTATAATTATTAAAATATTTTAAGACTGAACTTGTTATATCATTAATTTCCTGTATCGTAGTATCCAGCTGATTAATACAAGAAAAGTAATATTTACACTTCCGTGAAATCGAATATGAATGCTATACTAAAGTTAGAGTAAATGCTGTGAAATGAAATATCTCCTAGCTATGTCCCTCTTTTACGTGAGGTAAATTACGGACACTCCTAAAAATAGCATGTTTAAAAATACCGTTTGTTGCCATTTTTTATGTATCTGTTGTTAAATTTTATATATTTCCATGTTCATAAAAATATCACACCTTTATTTTCAATTTTCATGAATATCTCAGATGACAGTTAATAATAATTTCATTTTAATAACAATTAATTAAACTGTACAGATTTACCTCATCCATATGCTACTTTAAAAATGAACTACTTACCATTCTGCGTCGGTCTGAATACATCATCATACAAATGATAAGCACTGGCATGAGCTTTAATGAGGGTGTGTGCACAAAGGTATTCTGCAATTCCGGCGAAAGTCAGAGCTGGAGCCGCGACACCGTATCCATATCCGGATCTGCACACTTCAACCGGTTCATTAAAAGTCAGCCAATCGGTTACTCTATCTCCAAACGCAGAGAATGCAACCCTCGCGTAGTCGGTGAAATATTTCTCGGTCAACGGATTTGCCCATCCTCCGATTGTTTGCAAAGATTGCGGTAGATCCCAATGATAAAGGGTGATAACTGGCTTAATTCCATTCTGAATGAGCAGATTGATCAAATTGTTGTAGTAGGCGATTCCGTCGGAGCTCACTTGGTTATCGAATCCTGTCGGAAGAATTCTGGTCCAGGACAGGGAGAAGCGGTAGAAATTGGCGCCGATTTCCTTTATCATCTCAACGTCTCTCTCATATTTATTGTAGGAGTCGCAAGCAACGTCTCCAGTAGCTCCCTCCTTTATCATAGTTGTGTAGTGTGTTAAGTAATCCCAAATATTTTCTCCCTTGTCTGAAAATTTTCAATAAAATATAAATGTATCATTTCATTTCTTGAACGCTTGTTCAGAATTATTTTCAGTGGCACTATTTAGATGTTAACAGGAAAAATGTTCCTTATACATTTTTCCTGCTAACCTCTCTGCCTAATGAAGGGGTAGGCAGAGA
>JAPMAF010000841.1:0-12628 GCA_026537445.1 Silvatares holzenthali
CATAATGATCTCCTTACGATTTATTATTTTTAATAATGTTTATAAACGAGTACATTGTAGCTTTATTAACTTGGAGAGCTTAAGCAGAATTTCGTAAGAAAATTGTCCACATGTTTTCAATGTTCTCGCTACTCGATTGCGGTGGTAGTTTGGGTAAGGGCTATAGACCATGGGCTATCCCCGCCCCCATAACCATAAAGTGCAAACGCAAAGAATGCCCTATCCGTGGTTAAGGGGAATATTCCTTAAGATATAACCGTTATTAAAGTTCTGAGAAAGTTTGCGACGCTATTGCCGATCTATACCCAGAAGAAAGGTTCTTGATAATATCAATGCTGTGCCTTCTAATATTTTGCTATCGCATATTAGATACAAGTATTTGTTACATTTCTTCTAATTTCTTCCCTTTAAAAATTATCCAAATTCGAAGCAAATGTTCTGATTTGGATTCCTGGCGGTAAATAAAAAAATAAATTAAACCAACTAAAATTTTTTTGCAAAATGTTTTACTCGCTGACCTAATAACAACTGCCAACACAAAGTATTTATTATTAATTATATTGATTTATAAAGATTTTTTTATTTCTTATAACTAACACAAAGTATTTATTATTTTTTATAATTATTTATATATCAATTTATTAAGCGCTGTTTTATTGAGAAAATTATCTCAAGAACGCTATACATTAATTTTCTAAAAAAATGATTAACATGTATTGTATATGAAGTATATTCTTAAAAATATGGATTTTTAATGGATGGAAGTAGTCTATTTTATTCAAATGGATCAGGCACTTATTATTATAGCACTTGTTATTTGTTCGAAGATGAGTTTTTGTTGTTTTGTATGAAACTTACAATATAGATATTAAAAGAAAAAGTGATAGATTGGATTCAATATATTATTCTTTAATTGTAAACGAAGATTGGGGGAACTGATAAGAGAACTGACAGTCTAGTTTATTCGTAATAGGATTGGCATTCTATGTGAGTTAGGTTGTATTTTATTCTCTATGCATAATTTATAATGTCCTATCTGTTGGCAGACCTAATTAAAATAAAATAATATGAAAAAAATAAGAATATTGAAATTGTTCGGTGAAAGTTTTCTCGGAGTGTTGGTGCCAACGTTGATGTATGGAAGCGAAGCTTGGACCTGGTAGAAGAAGAACGAAAGCAAAATAAATGCTTTAGAGGTGAGATCTCTTAGAAGAAGCTGTGGTTCGCAGTCGTAAGAATCGCAGAACATGTATAAGAGGATGTATGAACATGAGCGAGGTAAGAACTATGTATCAGGATATGATAGAATGACGTTCGATCTTATCTGCCAACCCCTACGGGGAAACGGAGTGATGATGTAGTATATTGTAGTTTTCTCGGTATGTTGTCAATTCAAGACATCTTCAGACAATATTCAATGTTATCATTTCATTGCTCGGTAATTTTGAATTAATTTACAGATAGAATCATGGCGTAACTTCAAAAGTGGATAATTTTTCGTTATTTTATATGCACGTTGCGTCCCCAGCACATCCATCACCAAAAGAATGAGCGAAGGGAATGCCAGCGGGAGAACGGAGAAGCATTGATCGAGAGAACAGGAGAGAGGGGCAGGTAACAACCCTGCCAACGGTCAGAGTTAGCAATAAACCACTTAAAAAGTTTTTCTCGCTGCCAGTCGGAATAATTTTTATTCCTAACATCACGTGAATACTGAATTAGTGCTCAACTTCTAATTGACTTGTGTTTTATAATAATAAAAATAAACCCAATCCCATTGGGAAAGCGGATTAAAACTTATTACTTATTTACAGCGATGAAATACTGGTTAATAAAATACTGGCTAAATACAAATTGTTTTCCCATATCAAAATGTTAATTGGCGGTACCATTGAGAGTCTTTCTCGTGGAATATGCGAGTAAATAAATCCCATAATTCGAGGTTCGATTGATAGTGCGTAGGTTATTGCGTAAGTAAAAACAATTTTACTTAATGCTTAAATTAAAACTGTTTTTTTATTACTGATCGTTGAAAAGGATGTGCGGAAAGACCCTGAGTGATAGGATAAGAAACGAAAATATCAGAAGAATACCAATTAAAGGTAACGTTGAAGCGGGGTGAAAGATTAATTTAACAGATTTACAGTGCAAATTTAATTGGAAGTGCAGTACGGTGAAGCCTAAAGTATCTCAACGTCTTTATATTTATTTTATGGACAATTTATTTGTTTTCACAAAAAACCACCTCAAGGATGCTGTACATATCAAACTTATATATATTTCATTAACAAAATTGATATTATTGTGTGGCTGATATAAATAGCGCTATTCCGTGATACATATCCTCCTAAGTAATGCATATATTCTTAATATAGCATTGTAATATCATGTACATATTATTTTAGAATACTATATACATTTATATAAAAATTATAGATTGAAATTATACAGTGATAGAGTAAAGAGAGTAATTATTAAGTGCGAAGATAAAGCCATTTTTGGTGAAGAACATACGTCGAAGAGATCAGAAGAATAGACGCAGGTGGTGCAGCTACTAAGACGTATAGTTGGCGCTCGCATCTTGCAGGTCTTCATATGAGGTCTTCAGATGAGGCGTCATAGATGATAAGGTGATAAGGTTCCTAATAAAATGCCAATGTGAGAAGCTTTAACATCGTTTGTGTATAACTAGATATATAAATGCAAAAGAGGTAAAAAATGTGTCAAGATAGAAGCATGTGGCGCTTCATTCTATCTTTAAACCCCTTTCAGAATTTAGTTTGATGTTATGTGTATGTAAAAATATTTTTGTTCAATTTTAAATGATAAAATGTCGCAATATGTTAAACACTCTTCGACATTCCGACTTCTTTCTTTATATGCCAAAGACCTTAGCTGATCGAATACCGAACTGATGACCAATCCCTCAGTTTCCTTTCAAGAACATTGTAACAAGATGTATCATGCATGCATGACGTGGTGCCACTGTATCTCAAAAAGCTGTGTGCTCCCGATTCTTTAAATGACCGGCAACGCACGCTCAGATCGGCTTCCCCGACAGCTATAGGAAGGGTAACGGAGCTGAAAAGAGACCATAAAACGAACTTTGCTGAGCGAGCATTCTCGGTAGCGGGACCAAAGGCCTAGAATGCTCTCCCGGCGTTAGTGCGAAACAGTCCATCTGAGACGATATTTAGAGGCCGACTAAACACAACTTTTTAAAGTATCGTTCCTTGAAAAGTGAAAAAATGTGCAGCGTCCTTTATTCTCACGAAAACGGCGCTATATAAATTATCCACGTTAATAATAATAATAGCATTAATTGAGCAGTACCTCCAAATTTCTCAGGTTAACGTCACTAATGCCTATGAAGACATTCGTGAACAAAGCCAGCCAATGGTCGAAATATGTTGAATTTATAAAATATGAAGTGGTTGCATCTAAGAAAATAAATATAATTTTATTACCAAGGGAAATCACAAAGTTACCGAAGAAAAATGAAATCGACCTTTAACCCTTGAATATTAACATAATGACCTTTTATACTAAAAGCGGTTTATAAGAACGTACATGTACGAACGACTTTAATAGTACATCGACATAATAAAGGATTGAGTCGAGTCCAGCGTATTTTCCCTGTACCTGCCCTTAATCCAACAGCCCTAAAACTAAACCAGGTGGCACAGTGACTGGCTCATCACGCTACATTTCAATTTGTCCATTGAATCGTTTATAAATTGTTACAATTAACTAAGGGAAAAGTACCACGAATATTTACGAGACTTTTCTGTTTTTATTGCCTTACATGTCCGCATTTCGTTGAATTACGTTAATTTATAGTGTAATTACTAACGCGGCTCTAAATTATTCACCATTATGAAAATAAAATTTATATAACGGGAATATATATAAAGTCGTCGAAATTATTTTTGAAACACTTTTTATCACGTAATTAAAATTGAGTTTTTAAATAGATTTTATCATATCTAAAAGCGTATGAATTCATCGCCGACTTTACTGGCATTCATTTTATACCGGGGAATAAAAATATTTTTTTTTTCTTTGTGAATTGACTTGTACGCGTTTTAGCATAACTTTTATGTCTTTAATTATGTTTTTATTATCACTATAACTCATATCAATTTATTCTACGCCACAATGGAATCAAACATTAAATAAATTTTCATAAGTATGCAACAAAATAAGTAATGTAACAGAATATTGGTACCGAAGCGAGGTATGAACCCAGCAATTAAGAACGTAAGCAAATACTTTGCATAAACCATACCCAATAATAAGAAAACTAACGTGTGTATTTCAGAAAAATAAAAAATGCTGCTCAACACTTAACCCCGATCACCTTTGATTAATAGTTTGCGTAGCAGTCAAGGTAAAGTACATGAGCAATTCTTTTAACAAGTCATCTGAAATCTCGTCAATATGCTATAGTGAAGACCACATCCTTATCGAAATTGTTTATTCCAGCTGCATAGAATCACATAACAAGAATAGTTGGTGATAACTGTATTACTTGACTTACATAATAACGACGCCAAGTATTAAAAAGAAGAAGTGCTAAAAAGATGCAGGACGTTAGGCATGCAAATGTTCTTGTATCTATAAGGCTGTCATGCTTATAGTGATTATGATAAGCTAGCAACTAAATAACATTTTAAATGAACCTTTTACGTGATAACGTAGTGTATTTAACGAGATACGATTAGATTTTTGTAACGAGCATGTTTAAAGCAATCTCCGATCGTGGCATGAAGCAGAACATGATTTCAAGTTAGCTAAACGTCACTTGTTATTTTGAAGCTAAGCTTTCATTTAGTTAACACTTACAGAGCAACAACTGACGTTAGCAGTAACCCGGCCTGACATGACATTGTGGCATGTCAAGCAGAGTGTTATTTGCAATTATTAATATCCCCAGCATTTAGTGTAATATCATTTTTACTTTGAAATAACACGAACACGAACGGCGGAAGGGAAACGTCGAGGGAAAAATTTATTTACTCTTTGAATATAAAATGTGGCAAATTATTTCCTTGCAATATGTTTAAAAATAAATCGTATTTTTTATTCAATACAGCATTTGTATGAAAACGTAAATTAACATTTTTTAAATATCATTTTACATCGTACTGCAAATACCTACTTTAATACTAATTTTCGAAACTTAGTAGAGTATGTAAATATTAATTTTAAAATATAATTCACATCTTCTTCGGATATTTTATTGTTCTCAATTTTTTCATAAAATTCTATTTAATTTCTTCGCCTTTAACCACTAGACATTATTTAATTAATTCAACATGTTTCAACATTTTTTTGTTTGAAACCTTTTAATGATTCATATTATCATGAACAGCAAATGTTTGATTAAATAATTTCTAGTGATTGAAGGCAATGAAATTGAATAGAATTTTAAAGTTTATTTTGATTGTTTCCACTAATCTACTATATACAAGTACTACATCTAGAAGATTTTAATATAATGGTTCTCCAAGTAAATTGCTGTTACGAAAATTGTTAATAAGAAATAGTTAATAAAGGTTGCATAGGGATGCTCTTACAAAATATGAAATAATCTTAAAAAAACTTCTCTGGAATAAAAAGTTGTTTGGAAATAATATCACCAAAATACCAAATAATTTATCCAGATGCCACATAGCCCGCATATCCAATAATACTTTGATTCTTCCCTATTGTATATAATCAGATTAGACACGTATGATTTAGTAAGTTCAAATGAATTTGGTTATCTGTTGAAGCTACAGTCATGCCTAATTCTTGACCTGTTACTTACATTAAGAAAGAAGTTAAAAGTGGTGGAAGGAATATACTATAGTAAGGCGTCTATAGCAGAATTTTCGATAGAGTTATGAAGACCGACATTTTGAAGCATTTCATATTTCTACGAAAGCGGAATGAAAAGTTTATGCGTGTAGGTAATATATCACACGACTAAAATATTTCGTGACTTAAGAACTAGAATTAATTTAGCTTGTGGATAAATTACTAAGAAGTACGGGGGTTAACATATACAAGGCTAGTTAACACTTTATTAACGCCTGTGTTTTTAAAAACCTTTGCAAAACGGTTAGAGCACGATCCGCGATCCACAATCTACTCTCGCCCGTATCACGGACACTGCTAGGTATGGGAGAACTCTCAGGATGTATACAGACATTTTAATAAAAGCAACTGTTATTTCAGTGCAGCTGAATCGCTTCATAAACGCCGGATCACAGCAAATTTATTTGCAAGTTTAACGTACTGTGTACCTCTGGTTACTATACGTGACGGAGTTCTCTTACCGTTAAGAAAATGCAAGAAGCGTTATAATATGCCCAACTGTACCTACAGTTGTCTGTAGCACTACAACAGTCCAAATGGTAAATTTAACTTTTTTAAAAATAAATGTAAATTATATTTTACCTTCCCTTTAACCATTTTGTGGTTCATTTTTTGATCAAAAATAATAATAATTTGAAAACAGAAAAATTGTAAACAAATCTTCAATAAAGAATAATTTGTTACCAATTTTTCTGTTTTATTTTTTTATTTAATATTAAAGGCATCCGTAACTATGACTAGCAAATAGTTTAAACTCGTAGAATGGATTAACGAAATACTATATAATGGTTATGGACAAAGAAAATAAAATAAATTAATAATTGAATTTAATTAATTTCATCGGTTAGTTTACCTTGTGACAAATTTTTGGCAACAATAAAATTCTTTTAATGCGTATCTTAAACCACTCTTATTTTTATTGTTATTTTACAATTTTTGTGGTAAAACTTCTTCCCAAAAAATATTGAATTGAAATAGACATATTATTAAAATTTAGTATATCAACCTTAGTCTTGTTATCGTGTTTTTGTAAAAAATGTATTAAACTATGTTATTTATGATTTATAAACATTCGTATAATGTTAGTCTACATTATTTTGTTGTAAGAAATATTTTATTCTGAGATTTAATGTATGTACAAGATATTTTTGGTCCTATATAACTATATTTATTTTGAAATAAAAGTACTAAGACTAGACTTTAACTTGCAGCGTTCTTGGGGTGATCTTAATCACTAAATAGCATTAAACAAATCAGTAAATAATTAATAAACCTAATACCAAAAGATATATAAAATAAATAAAAATAATCGTGCAAAACAAAGTGTATGTATAAGGAGATCTAATACAGTATAAAATATTTATTTTTAGCATTAAAATTTCCCTTCAATTGTTCATTATTCTTCTCGTGGTTTAATATAATACCCTGGAAAGATAATGAGCCGGTATTGTGCCGTGCGAGCAGCAGACAGTATGACAGTCCGCTGACTTGCCGTATTAACCAAACACAATGCATTTTTACTTAAATCCTGTCAGATGTTTAAAAAATTCCCGGCAAAGTATTTGCTTGCACGATGCTAAAATACTTCCTGGTGCGCACTCGCGTTGTGCCTGCACACGTGCGGATGTCGGTGCAGTGTAGGCGCAGAAGCATGTACCTCACAATGTAATCCAGAACTTCAACTAAATTTGGCCTGTCAGTTTTCCGTGCTTTGTGCATGGTAGTTTTTAAAAGGATACGGTTTTATGATTCCGGGGAGCTATTATATCAACGTAACGAAACTTCGGTAATAACTTAAAGTCTTCCCCCGCAAGCGAGAAAAGCTTCCGGCTCAACATTGATTGTTTCTTTTTTCCGAATTGCATGCGAACTTCACGAGTTCGTGAGGAAATTCCCAGCTGTTAAAGTCGGAAAAGGCAGGAGAAATGCTTGTTTACTCAGACAATCTAGCCGGGTTGAACGTTATGTGTTGTCGTTTTTTTTGCGAGGCTTATTTAACATTTTATTTAAAGTTCCATAAACAACTTTTAATTTCTGCAAATGCCTCTGCGGCACGATCCAGATATCTCGGAAATTGAAACAATGCAAAGGAATGAAAAGAGAGTGTAAGAAACACTCCGAAGCTTAAGTCGTAATGTGAACTGGGGCTGGTTTTGGTACCGGAGGGTAATTAGTGTGAATTATTTACACTACTTCAAACTACGGCGTTAAGTAAAGTGAAACAAGATTTCCAGACTGCTTTTTAATACACCGCTCACTACTACCATTGTCATTCCGTTCCGTTACCATGCATGTCTACCTACAAATGCTAAGTGACACAATTTAATGACAAATAATTTTATTTATGTAATATTTTGAAAAAACAATACAATTAAGATATCCTGATACGCTCCATTTCAACAACTTATGGACACGTCATGGTGCTTTCATGAGAGTCCATTATTCGTAACTCGTCCATTAATTAAATAAGCATCGAGATTTTTTTCCGGTTCTGCACTCTTGCATTATTATTTATTTACTGGATTCTAGTTCTATTCTGCATAGAATCGAAACAGATGAAGGGCTACGAGGGAGGTCTTTATTTAGAGTGTGAATGGCATAGCTTGTGAAGAAGAATATATTCCAAAGTAAACCGTGTTTAACTATCTTAATATTTTGTTGTTCACATTTACAGAGATATTTCACAGTTTGTTTAACGCATCACATTTTTTGAGAGTAGTTATACACAGATATTGTATGACTTTATTTAAGATTTAGTAGTTTGGTTTTAGTGTACCGGCTGGCAATTATAGAAAATCGATATTGGCCAGGTAATAATTATGTGCCAACCAAAACTACGTTAAAAAGTAATCAATTTAAAGGCTTTACCCTGACACGCAATACGATCATTTTGTTAGTGGAGGAAAACCACTCGTTACTCCAGACCAGATTACAGACCATTACCTTATTCATACAAAATATTATTCAATCAGCCCCCAGATTCATGCGGCTACCGCGAAGTCTTAAAAAATATAATAAAAACTCATTTTTCTTAACACGTGAATTTACGGTATAATTCATAAGGTCCTTTGTAAGCTGGAATAATGTATACATTTGCACGAAAGAAAAAAATGAGCTTTTCATGAATTTTACTGTAAGCTCTCACCTCGATTAGCGTTGATTTCGTTGATGTGGGAGTCAATCATATTCCAGTATTTCATCTGAGTGAAATTACTTGAAAGCGACCAATGAAAGCTTAACTTGACTAAAACGAAGAACTAAGAAGTAGAAATATTACAATACATACAAATGGCTCTTTAGTTCGTTTCGTTTCTTGCTGTTCATGGGATTCTAAGTACAAATTGTCTGCGCCAACACAACTCGAAAGCGTTAGTTTTTTTTCGTCCCGTTTTGTATTAAGGATTCTTTTCCGTACAAGAATATGGAGTAAGAGCATTTGATGAAATTTCTGGGGTAAAGCAAGCTCTTTTTATGGTACGTTTACTGACATGTAAAGACCGAGCCTAAACCACTGCAATCAGGATAGTTAATTGTTTAAGTTAATAGCACTTTAAATGGTGTAAAATTATGAACTCTTGCTCAGCATCACCTCAAAGTTAAAGGTTTTAAATGCATATATGCCAATAAATTATGACTGGATTAATAGCAATAATGTGAAAATGTTACAAAGTACGTCAAAACAAATGAAAATTTATTAGGCATTTCAGATATGTTTTGCATAGTGACTAGTATAATTAGCTGTAATACTCTACTATTTAACTTCTTCTCTGAATGATTAAAGGAATTATTTGGAAACGGCATATCAGTGTTTCGAAAAACAAATAAAATAATAAACCTTTGATAAAAGAAAAATCGAAATGGTTAATATTATTCAGAAATTTGTAACACATTACTATATAATATTCATCATGATCGAGATACAACATTGCCGGTACAAAAGTAATTGCACTCGTTTGTTACTGTAAAAGAAAAAAAAATACGTGTCATCTTTCCCTCTGCGACATCTCTATGTGTGTTTAGATGTATACACATAAGCATGAAAATAAAATATATGAAAACACATTCAAATAACAAGTGATTAGGTGAGTACAGGGCTAAGTGTGGTAGGGTAACTGCAAAGGGTCAAAGGAAGAATGTGTGAATTCAAGGAGATTCCATGGATGTTCATCGGCCGCTGGGAATTTGAGTATTGTACTCGAGCAGGAATAGCCGCTCCGCGTAGGTAAATCTAGTTTTAAAATAAATTGACCGCAGTAAATTTTTGTTTACAAATTAGATTAAACCTCGGTCTATCATTTTGCGGCAAAAAAATCCCACGTGCGCAAAATTTCGGCACTTTTGGGGGTTAAAGCAGTTGGGAAACATAATAATGGAGTTAAAGTAGGTAAAATCAGGGCATAGCAACCGCGGAGCGCTTTGTTTAAAAGCTTCCGTCAAAGTAGGATAATTACGTTGGCCGAGTAATTTCAGTTCTTTGTTAAATATTCTTTGACATGGTAAGTGCTTCGTTATTCTTTTAGGGGATAGTTTTTGTACTCTCTTCTGTATTGTACTCGGTGCGCTCCTCTCTTCTGAGAAGGGACATTTTTTTTTAAATATAATACTCTCTTATTATAATACTTTTGATGTACGGATATTGCGGAACGGATTTTCTTACATTCATTATGCGGTTTATTGATGACAATAATACAACCTTCATTAAATATTTTCAAATACGTCAGATTACAAAATTACTAAACACCTGTGCAATTTTTCTCCTCTATCCGAGGTTAGATACTATTATGAAAATCTTCCCATTTTTCTTCTTTAAATACTACTTGGAGCACCAATGTTGCGCTATTTTCAATCCACTATCTCAAAAATTTCAGTAAAGGCGTTTGTTTTGTTACCGGTGTTCCCATTTTCAAATACGGAATGATCTCTCATTTCAATTTTTTTACAATTGCAACAACTTCAATTTAATATTTGCCACTCTCAAAAAACGAAATAATCTTTTAAAACCCCGGTTTATTTTAAAATATATTAGATTGAATACCCAAAATTTCACACCGTAAAAAAAGCAGCGAAAGCATTTAAAAAACTCACTATTCTCTCATCCTGGTATTTTAAAGCGAGATTGATTTATATAGCGCAGTTTCGTGATTACAAATCACCCCAACAGCGCTTTACAATGTAAGTGTATTTATATCAAACTACATATACTTAGTTATTTATATATGACCAAAAACATCTATTACAGATTATTATCTTAGAACAGAATATTTGTTACAATAAAATACTAACATGGCAAATATTTATAAAAATATATAACATAATATAGTAGAGTATTGGAAACACAAGAAAAAGCTCAACTAAGGTAGGCATGGAACGTTTCATTTACATATTGATATTTATTATTTTGTATGAAGAAGTTGTTCCTTTTTTTAATCGAGTAATTCATATTTTTGGAATTATTTTTTATACTGCAGTACTGCTTTTCTCTAGATTAGCAAAGAATGGTAAATCTTTTATCTGTTCTTGTATTACCACCGTTAAGTATTGTACATCAAGTGAAATAAATTAATCTTTGTTTTTGTACCAGGTTGAAATAACCAAAATTTATCTTTTCTCTCACTATACTGTACCGATAATTATAATTTCGGCTGTATCGTGTTGTTCTCCACCAAATTCAAACACTGATTGCTCAACATTTGGAATTTAATTAGTCAAGTAAGGAGCTTTTAGTAGGTCCTTGTTGTAACCATAACATAACTCTAAGTTACTAAGTGTTGTAACCATAACATAATTCACAAAAGTCAATCAAAGCAGTCAATAGAATATCAGAGTAATTGAAGGCGATTGAGATGATGAATTCTAGAGAGGTCGCATGCATCCTCGTTTGTATCAACAGAAATGTTGAGAGTGAGTTAGTAGCAGTATATATAAATGAGTGCTTATTGCTGTATACTATATATATCATACTGCATCTCCGTTTGCCACTGCTATTAATTTGATACTGATTGGGCCAAAGTGTAAAACTCAATAACTAAATTTTAATTATTATAATAAACTAAACAACTACGTCGCTTTTATAAGGAGTAGGTAGAGAGAACCAATAATCAAACTTCCCTCTTTTGGCATATATTCCTTGCATCGTCCACCTCCAGAAACATCAAATCATTTTTTTAATTCCCAACTATGTATTTCTTACACTCCACTTATTCTTACACATTATTTTATCGTATATTCTTCATCAATAGATTTCATATCAACATAATTTATTCATCTGTCGCTCTTCTTTGGCAAGGATCAAGATATTTTTTTACTCCAGCGATGGCACTAATATTCATTTTTTTATAATGTTTATAGCGAACGCATCATGCGGATGGTGCTAGGTAGAATTGTGGTGTTTTCGTAGGAAATAGGAAGCTTTCTAACTTTCGTTTTTCGTGTGGCATTATACTGATTACATTGGAGGAAGACGATATAAGTGAATTATTTCAAAAGATTAAAAGAGAAATTCTAGGTTTTAATCTCGAAATAGTTAGAAGCAAAATAAAAGTTCTGATAGTGAACCCGTTTAAATTGCTGGTGGGAACAAATTGACTACAGGAATATGAAGAAATACTACTCTGTCAAGAAAGTACCGGGAAAAGATCAACAATACACGACATTTTTGTAATTCATCCAAATTTATTTTATCACCTTCGAAGTATGCCCCTTCAGAAACGATACACTTACGCCAACGAATAATCCAATCATCAAAACATTTTTTAAACGCTGTTTC
>JAPMAF010000842.1:0-12626 GCA_026537445.1 Silvatares holzenthali
CACAGGACGACTTTGTGCTATTTACTGATACTGGCGGCACTTTTTGTTTATAAGGAGGGAATATAGCCTAAATTACCCGCTTCTCCACATCATACTTTATAATAATATTATTCGAAACGCCAAATTTTGTCTGGTGCGTGGTGGTCTTATTTACGTCCAAAATTATTTCATTTCTTGCACATTCTAAGATTATGCATTGAGTTACTGCTCTCACTCTAGCAATCATTTTACGACTGTGTATTTCATTGGCAGAATTTAAGAGGTTACTAGCCCTGTAGTTGTTATACTCCACTTCAAAACCTTTTCCTTTGAAAAAATGAACTATGGCTACTCTTGGCCTTGACAATGGAAAAGTTTCGGGTTTGTAGAACAATTCGGACGATTCTGATTCACAGAATCAATGTAAGTGAATTGTTTCCAGTATGAATTCATTAACGGAGATACGAAATTGCTTAAAAAAATAATTATTCTTGATACAATAGCATTTTATTTTTGCCCAACCGACTACTATTTTCTCAACTCTATATCCTGTAATATGGACAAATAAAACATGACTCACTATTTTTATATTTAATTAAATAGGATTTAATATCACTTACGATGTATAACTAATTCAAAAAACGGCCGGAAACTATTGAACATCATCCTAACCATTAGTAAAAGAACTGAGAAGAAATAAAACATATTACAAATAAAGTTTTATTTCATAAGAAATCATTGAATTTGGTACTAATCTATTTAATTTAAACAAATGCTTCTACTTAAATGAGAATCATATTTTGAACGAATACAGTTGATAGAATATTATGGATTTTGATTCAAAATTGTGTAAAAATAATATTCATTACCGCATAGTAGCATATTGCGAGATCTATAGCTAAGAACATTTGTAGTGGATAAAAGTCTAAATCATATATAGGCAACAACCGGCCCGCGGGCCGAATCCGGCCCGCTGTAAGATCTGATCCAACCCGCGAGACATTTTGAAACCTCAATAAAAAAATCTACAAAAAATACCTCGAAGAAGACCATTTTCGGCAGCTTAAAAAATTCACAAGAAGATTGATTTTTACGTTTGGCAGTACTTATAAATGCGAAAAGTTTTTTTCAATGATGAAAGTTAATAAATCAAAACATCGTACAAGGCCGACTGATGATAATTTGGAAAATCCTTTACAACTTTTTATAAGTGGAATTAATCCAAACATCGATGGGTTAGTTTTCCAAAGTGTTTCATTGATTTTGGTGTCGCTATTTAACTTTCAATGTACTTTGTAATAATTCAAAATTTCACGATTTGATTATAATGTTGTACCTATTTTTTTCATTTCATTTTGTTATTTTAATAAATTGTATTATATTAACATTGTCGTATTATTTTATGTCTGATATATATCGCTAAAAATATGAACACTACTTTAAAACACTACTTTTAAACGCGGCCCGCGAACGTATTTGCACATTAAAGTTTGGCCCACAACATGTCAAAGGTTGCCCATACCTGGTTTAAATAAAAATAAAAATAGAGCAATCCAGTTGGAATCGTTTTTAATAAGGCCATTACATATATTTAAAAAAAAGTGCTACCTTTCAAGTATAAATATATGTATTACTGAAAAATCTATGGCTTATCATCTGTCAACTGTCAAGCGACAGATTATAACCATAGAATGCAAAAATCATATGTCAAGATCATGCTTTAAACATTTTCTTTATCGGTATCTCATCAGAGACGTTCAAAGTTCAACATTGAATCAATATTCATTTTTCTTTCACCCAGCAAATTTATGCAGTAAAAGTTGTATATAAGTTTGGTATTTACGCAAAGTCATGCTAAGATCAATGAGAGCCTTAATGCAAACTAGCGCACAGTTCCCTATAAGAGCGATGAGCTGCTCCGCTTCCATTCCTAGAGAGAGGCTAAAAGGAAAGGTAGCCATAGTCACGGCATCGACTGATGGGTAGGATTTTATATAATTAGTAAAGAACTTTTCACACATTGCCGTGATGTGACAGAAAAGAATTAATATGTTCTTCCTATATTTTTGAATGGTCCGTGCATCCTGTGATCGTACAGTGAATCTTTGATTACCTTCGGACAATATTTTCCATTTTCACAGTGTGATTGTTAGTTTTTTATTTCCTCAACACGAGTTTCGAAGTTTATTTCAATTTGTTGTTTCTCTGTTTTATTAACTAAATTGTTATATCAACCAAATAACAGAGTATTGGAGAACATCATGGTGGGACGGACACTGCTCAGTGTGAATATAAACTGTCACATCATGGGTAATTGTGAAGAGTCCTTAATTCATCCTCATTTTTACCAATAGAAAAAAGTAGAGAGAGAATTGATTTTGTTTCAGTATCGGCTATTCGATCGCAGAGAGGTTGGCAATCGAGGGAGCGGCAGTACTTGTGAGCAGTCGCAAACAACAAAATGTCGATCAAGCAGTGAATAAGTTAAAACAACAGGGTTTAAATGTTGAAGGAATTGTTTGCCATGTCGGTAAGAAAGAGGATAGGGCCAAACTATTTACTACGGTAAGTATATTCTTCTTTGTATTTATTAAATCACACATCAAAAGATACATATAAATATTTCAAAATAAATCATCGAAATGTTTGCAACATTAGTGTGACAATATATTTTTTTTATTATATTTTAAATATACATATTTTTTTTGTAGGCTACAGAGAAGTTTGGTGGTCTTGATATCATCGTTTCAAATGCAGCTGTCAATCCAGCTATTGGACCAGTACTTGAGGTATATTTATTTATTCATTTTATTAATGTATGCAGTGCATTTTTATTCCCACATATTTTATACATATTTCCTTTATGCCTTAGACTGATGAATCAACATGGGATAAAATATTTGAGATAAACGTGAAATGCGCTTGGCTATTGGCCAAGGAAGGAGCTCCTCTGTTAAAGAAACGGGGTGGAGGTAGCATAGTTTTTGTTGCATCCATTGCTGCGTTTCAACCTATGCCGGTAAGTTTAAATGTTCTTTGGGAGAGTATGATATGTTACCTGTTACATCGAAAATCACTGTATGCTGTGGTTGTTGATGTACCCACAACGAGTGTCTTGAAAAATATAAAACATAATGGATTTACAGATTCTCGGTGCATATTCTGTCAGTAAAACGGCTCTGCTTGGATTGACTAAAGCTGCCAGCTTAGATTTGGCTACAGAGAATATTCGGGTGAACTGCCTTGCTCCTGGAATTGTCCCAACTAAATTTTCCAGTCCGGTAAGTACCTCTACAAGTTTCTGACAACTATTCCATTTTGGTAGCGAAATTACAAAAAGTCTTATAACAAAAAAAAATCTAGATAAATCCCATTTTGCTACACTTTATTTTATGCACAACTGCTAATTCAGTTGCACAAAGATGGGTAATAAACAAATTGTCCATTAGCAAATAAAATAAGACAGTGCATACTGCATTTATATATACTGTTAGCTACTATTTAATGTTTAATATGGAACCATGTGTGTTAAAACCCGACGTCTAGTATATAGCGTTTTGCAGAGATTTGATTAATATCTTTAAAATGGTTTGTGCCTAAAATTTGCTGACTTTTGTTATACTTATCTATTAATTTTATTTACAGCTTACAGGTTCGGATTCATCCTTAGATGCTGCCTTGAGCGCTGTGCCCCTTGGAAGATTAGGTAAAGCTGAAGAGATGGGAGCCACTGTGGCTTTTCTAGTCTCCGATGATGCCGGCTACATCACAGGAGAGACTATCATCGCATCAGGCGGCATGCCCTCCAGGCTCTAATTTAATATGTGTTCAGTAATACTAATATAAAATTCACATTCATTACGTTACTAATGTAAGAATCAATATTCAATGTCAAGGAAGAAGATTTCGGTCAGTGACTCAAAAGAAAGAACATGTCATATCCCCCTACCAAAAATGACTGCTGGAAGAATCAATGACATATATGCAATCAGATGTTTTTTTAAATACATATTTTGTATTTAAATAATCCTATTAAGATTGTATAAAAAGGACTGTGAAATAGTTAATAATTTACAAAGCATGTGTAATTTATTATATTGCAATAATATAACTATAGTATATCTTCCATTGTAAATATACATTATACTACTATTTACTGGTGTAAGTGCATCAATTGTTGTAGATCCAAACAGATAGTGGTGTCTCATGTGTAATTTAAAACAATGAAAAATGTTAATTTAGACCAATGTGTTAAAAGGCATGTTAGATCCGTCTAGATTATGGTACACACACATACTTCTGTGTATGGTACACACACATACTGATGTTTTAATTGACAAATCCAGATGTGGGTTCAAACATATACATGTATATACTGATATGTCATGAAATATTATCTGGTTTACATTTTTACACACAAGCAGGTGCTATAATTATCTGGAAAAGCTATTCCTACATTATGAAGACAATATTCCAATACAAAAAGTTTTAAGCATAGTATGGTACAAGTATGTTTTTATTGTGCATAAATAAGTAACGTATTGTATAGTGTAATTAAAATAATATACTATGCATTAATATAGTAATAAGGTACAATATATATTCAATATTGTACCTTATTACTGTGCAATTTTATCAGAAGCATTTAAAGTTTATCATGCTTTTAAAATATTTTTTACTTTGCCATTTTTATACAAAATATTTTATTTTTTATGTAGACAAACTTCTTATTTTTTATAAATTACATATCACAAAATAAATATTTTATTGCTTTAATTTTAATACAATTATTTTGTAATAGTGATTATTCTACAGTATGAAGTTAAAAATACGAAGTGGTCATTGTTGAAGTAGATCACATTCCTGATACCCTCCCATTGGCATGCTTCTAACTAAACTGGAACATATCGGAGAAAACTATTCATTATATTACATTTTAATATCACAAGTTGAAGGACATCTTGATAATGCATGCAGATCTCTTCACCTCATGCAACATTTTAACATGCGAAGAGGTAACATCAGTCCTCGCTAGCTTCAACCTGCATGCCCCAGTAAATTACCTCCATTCTCAAAATCATGTTCCTTTTGCTATCCCTCATTCCTCAATGCCTATATGCCCAGTACCAGGGCTGCACCTCTTCTTAATGACCTACCAAATGCCTTGGACATCTTTCCCGACCCACTATTACATATTATGGAACCATTGTGTCTCTCCGTATCATCATAAATCCCTACACCTTTAAATCTTTACATCTTTTCCCCTTGTTTATTCTTTAATATCTGACTCTTTCTATTTACTCCCGTCTACCTCCTATTTATTTTTATTTATTTGTTTTTTGCTTTTCTTTTTAATGTCAGTTTTTTTTTCACTTTATTATATTTTAATTTTCCTTTTATATTTTGTTTTGTGTTTGGTACATTGTACTGTTTAAAGTAAAAATAAAATATAATAATTGCCCATGATTGAATAAAAATCTATGGAGGTACGTTTCATATAAATGTACTTAGGAGAGCAACCTACCAACTAATATCTAAAAGAACCTAGCACAAACGAATTGATCTACTTCATATTAAAGATCTGTAAAGTCGCGAATCTGTAAAACCCTCCATGGTTGATTCCATGTTCATTCATGAGATGCATGAACATGGAAGCATGTAATGTATATCAATATGAGGAGCGGCACTCTATTCTCTTAGTGTTCTCTTATTGGAAAGTGAGTTAACATTATGCATGCAAGTATGACTTCTATGTAGACTTTTTGGCATTATTAATACATTTCACAATAAGAAACCGTTTTTATGAAGCTTCTATCCTTATTTTCTTGACAAAAATGTGTTTTTCTTTTTTTCATATTTATGCTTCTCAATTTCACAGAGGAATATTAAAACAGAGCTTACTGCTCCAATGAAGAGCATAAAGAATATTGTTCCGAGCTGTTGGATATTGACTTCAGTGACACTCTTGTTGGCCTGGCAAATTGGTTTTCTTCTGACCAACTTATTGTTTAGCCTATCCAGGTGTCCTGTCTCCCGAATTCTCATCAATCTAAAGAATAAGAGGGATATTAAAAACATTTGTATCAAAAACTTATTTTGAAATTGTTACCAATTATGGCTTTCCGTCCCTTGTTCTTGCATTGCAATATTGTTGCTAGTTTGGGTGTAAACACTTCTCTCCATCGTCAAGTATTCAATCTAAGGCAATATTATTACTGTGAATCTCTATTAACTTTGCTCATCATCTCGGACCAGGATGCCCTTCCGCGTCAGCATAGCCCAAAATATCATTGAAGTATTCAGGCCTTCTAACCATAGCAATGCGGAAGTAAAGAGAACAACAGTAGCTCTCAAACATTTTAATGAAACTACTGTCTCGTTATCAAATTAGAACAAAGGACGAAGACAGAGTGATATAAAATATTTTTTTTTACTTACCCTAATCTAAACATTTCACCGAATGGTGATTGATCAGGGCCCAGCATAAATGTATCACTGAAAAGTGTGTTAATTTCCTGAAGTTCGCAAATTTCAGATGGTTCGAATATATTTTCCATGATGGCATAGGCTGCATTGAACTCAGAGTGATATGCATACCCTCCCTTCTTTACCAAAAAAACACCCTCGTTTAACGGAATATAAAAGTTATTAGTTTTCTTCTTAGAGTTGAAGTAAGTCATACCGGGGAAATCTGGATTCTTCAATGAAATTAGTTCATTAATAAAAAATTAAAATACTCTAAATTGACAATAAAAAATGGCTTACATCAAATATTATGTTGTGAACGTATCCAATCTCAAATGATCCACATTTCATCTGACTATTTGCCAAGTCAATCAGATTGAACTTTGGAGAACTGAAGCTCAAAAGAGATGACACAATGCTAGATGTGTAGAAGTTGTAGAGCAGCAAAGAGTTAAGGAATAATGACAAGTAAACAGTTCGAATTGCTAATGTTGAAGATAATTCAACAGGGCTTCCTGCAAGAGAAATGTTTTTAATATGATTTATATGCTGCAATTTCCTGACTATTATTAGAAATTCATTCTTTGTTCAGATATCTTGTGAGTCCTCAGATGACTCAAGTATATTGCAATAGCATATCTTTTGGAAATGTGATATTGAAAAAGTTTCAAATCTGACTTGGTCTAATTAAGGTGTCTTCTTCCAATGAGTATGTGTGATTCACCAAGCATAGACCTCCATTGCAAGAGTAGTATCTTCAATAATCTTTATCTTTTACTCGATTAATTGATTTCAATATTAAATTTTTTTTACAGAATGATCTCTCGATAAGAAATAACAGCTTCAAATCATAAACTTACCCATTTGACACCATGCTGTCAACACAGTAAGGACTGTGTCACTGATACTTGCTTTCCCAGTTCGTAATCCACTGTCAACATATTTACTTTCAAATGTCACAATCAACCAGATAACAATGGTAATCACTATTGATAAACTCAGGATAAGGTACCAAACAATATCAATGAATGGTGTCAGGAAGCTTACATTCAAACCGCTGAAGTCTCCTGAATATCTGAATGTGAACCCGACCCTAAAAAGAAAACTGAATTGTGATAAACAATCTCTCCTTCCTCAAAACTTTATAACCAAACTAAAATTGGCTTGAAAAGACTAGAAAAAACGCGGTTCAGAGCTTTTGCTTAAAGATGTATGAAATGTAATTTGTGCTCATAGCCATTTCACCCTGCATGTCTAAATTAATAATACTATCCCAAAACCAGAAAATACTCATACTTAAGAGAACATTCTAAGCTTTTTGCATAATCAACAGTTTATTACCTAAGTAGGTAGGTCATGTGAAATGCATCTACAATGTCTAATCTATCCCTAATAGTCAATGAGTTGGCCATTAAATCTGCTTCTTTGTTGGCAAGGATTCCAAGTAAAGTTCCAGGTTGATAAGTCCCATTTGGATTCTTAGCACTCCAATTTTTAGCCAGTACAAACTTTGTTCTGAAATATTTATTTATTTAACAGTACAACGTACCAAATTCAAAAAAATATAAAACAACAAGAAAAAAGAAACGATATAATAAATGAGAAATAGTTAATATAAAAAAGCAAATATATGTTAAGTAAAGCAAAAGGGTGGTAGGTAGAAGTAAAAGGAGAGGCGGTTATCAAGGGTTGGGACAGAGGGATAAGGATTTATGATGATATGGAGAGACACAATGTTTCCATAATACGTGATAGTGGGTCGTAAAATATGTTCAAGGCATTCGGTTGGTCATTAAGAAGATGCGCATCCCTGGTACTGGGCATGCAGGCACCAAGGCTTATTGAGGAATGAGATAGCGAAAGGAGCATGATTTTGAGAATGGAGGTAATTTATTGGAGCATGCCAACTGAAGGTAGGTGAAATCACAAGGTATTATGTAGAGCTAATACACATTGTCACTACAGTTTACAATAATAAAGCTCGGTAAGAATTTATATATTGGTCACATAATGAGAAGTGAAAAATATGCCTATTTTAGCTGATTTGATAATCTAGGGAAGATTGAAGGCCGTAAAAGAGTCTATAATGGTTCTCCTGGCTACAGAAAGCCCAAAAATGGAATGAAATTAAGGGTGTAAAAGAGCTGTTTCACATTACTCAGAACAATGTCTGCTAAGTGACTGTCAACATGAAGAAGAGAAGAATAACAGACTTTTAAAGTGTTAGTGGCTTTAATATATTTTGGTACAGTGTTTACGCTTGCCATATATAAAAAGTTCCATAGTTTTCCAATTACCGGTACACCTGCATTTTACTCTTTTATATGGATTGAATGTAAATGGCAAATTATAAATAAAAAAACTTTAGAATGACAAAACTGCGATGGGAATTAAATCCAAATTCACTAAAGTCCGTAAGGATTCAATGCCTTCATTTTATTACCTTCAAGAATTGATGTTCAAATATGGTTATTAAAGTGTTTTTGCAAGTTACCAAAAAGCATAAAATTGAGAAACCTAAAGGGTTCTTTAGTGAATAGCTTGAGTGCATACTTTAGTTTTTTTTTTAAATCTCATATTATGTAAAAAAAAATTGAAAGCAAAACATTTCACATTTGCTCATTTTGAAAAATGTGTTGAAGAGAAACTGGTGATTCATTCGAAATATTATTGTTTCGAATGAGTTATCAGCTTCTCTTTCAAGCCGTTACAACGTTCACTCCTGACGTAGTCAGGTTTCCATGATAGTGTTAACCATTCAATTTATTGAACTATTGAATAGCAATGTATAATGCATATTATATAATTTAAAATTACTTACAATTGTAAATACTTACGTAAAATTAAACATATCTCTTAGAATACGAACCAAATAAAAATTCAATTTAACCATAGGGGGACTTTGGTGATCCTGTTCATTCAGAAAATATTCTTCTACAGACTGGTCATCACGTCTATATTCTGTTATTGTCAATGTCCTAATGACCATCTTATTTAGATTTTGTCTTCTCAACACTTTGGGATGATTGACAAAACTGACCCATGCATTATTCATCTCTTGATTATCTGGATACCATCTTTGTATGTAGGTGACTATTAGATCTACTCCTCTGTCAGACCCTGGATTATAGGCATCATACAGGTCTATACTAAATGAGTTGTTAATATAATCAGTTTTAATAATTGTCATATCTGTGGCAATTGTTAATGGTAAATTTTCTACAAGTCCTGTGACATATTCAAAATCAATGTTATCTATTATTATCCACGAGCACAGTTGATCGCTGATTTCATATTTCTGGAAATATAGAATATATTAATAAATGCAATGTAACAAAACTGAAATTTAAGACAATTTAAAAAATACTGCATACAATTTATTGATAATTCTATTTTCTCTATGTCTTCCAGCTATTATAATTTATTACCTGTTTAAAGAAAACGCTGCTATTGGAGCAATGGAAATCATAAACACAACCTAATTTATACTCAAGGGCTTTGAAAACATTGACAAACATATTAGCGCCATTTTCGATTGGTAGTGCCAAGCTTATACTACTGTTGGAAAATAATTTTATCAATCGGACTCGATCTGGAAGAATTATGTTTTTAATATTTGGAAATATATAATATATAGTATTAATAAAGGAAACTATCAGCATTCCTAGTTCTTAAAAAGCAAAATGTATGATCAATGTGTTCTCTCAGTTGTACTTTATGGAGATTTTTTTTTATCAGAAAACTGTCAAGAAACTATACATACAATACAATATAACATTACACCGTTTCCCCGTATGGGTAGACTGAGAGGATCGAACACTATTCAATCCTATCCTGACATAGAGTTCTTGACTCACTCACGTTCATACATCTCCTCATGCATGCTCTGCGATTATTATAACTGTGGACAGAGCCATCTACCAATATTTAATTGATCTGATCATGCAATGTTTTACTTAGGTACCCCTGTATTTTGTAACTTCAACATTTGTGTCATAGATCTTCTATACTGGGCTCTCTGCACCCATCCACTCTACATGGCCAAACCATCACAATACATTTTTCTTCATTTTATTGTTCATATCCGCTCGTCATTCAATCCTTGCATCTAGTGTTTCTTTGTATTTTCTCTGTCATATATCGTTTTACCACAGATTATTTTAAGAGTTCTCATTTCTACGGCACTTATTCTACTTTTGTTCTTATACCAGGTTCAAGCTTCGTGTCCATACATCAACGTTGGCACCTACACTCTATTATGTACTGCCATTTGGGCACCCGTAGATATTTTTTTTAAACAAAATAGATTGATCAAACTTACCTTCAAAACTCCAACAAAGGAACATGACCACATAATCTATTCTTCTGGATTTAAAGTAATCTAGTAAAAATTCAGAATAAACTTGGTTTCTCTTAGTTATAATATCGTCATCACATCGTGCATTTGAAATTAAAAGCAATAAAATACTTAAAATTTTGAATCTCATTTTAGTTTTCTGTTAAGATTAGTTATTTTATTGTGAATTTATTTGTGGAATAATTGAATTGTCTAAATATCAAGCTTAAATAATATAATGATATAAATATGACACCCAGCAGGGCAATTTTCTATAAATTTAATTTGCTACCACACATAGATTGATTACTGTGGCATAGAATGCAAATGGGAAATCATTCAACTTTTTTCCCCCCCAAGTATATTTATAATGAATGTCTGTATTCCCTGATGGAATGCATTATTACAGTGGTTGTTTCCCTTTTATACCTACTAAGCAATGTTTGCAGTTATTAGTTTCTAACATACTCGTGCACTTAATGTGATTCCTTTGAAGAAATTTAAATTCCTTTTGACGTCAAATTGATGTATGACAGGTATTTTTTGTGAATTCAAGTCTTTAACCATCACATGCATCAGTATTACTCAATTACACATAACCATTGTGTTATTTCCAATCCATTCGTGAATTCTCAATCATCTGTTCTGTATCATCAATTATAAAAGCTGGCAGTACATAACGGAGTATTAGTGCCAACGTTGATGTATAGAAGCAAAGCTTGAACCTGGCAGAAGAAGAATAAACATAGAATAAATGCTGTAGAAATGATATCTCTTAGAAGAATATGTGCTAAAATAATTTATGACAGTAAGAAACATGGAGGAAGGATGGATTAGGAATGCGGAGCGAGTGCGAACGGGATTAATAAAATGAAGAAAAATGTGTTGGGATAGTTTGAGAAAAGACAGATAAGAAAAACATAGATGATGATATCAGCCAAATGTTGGTGGATGGCTCTGTCCAAAATCGTCATAATTGCAGAATATGCATGAAGAGATGTATGAGTGTGAGTGTGGCTAGAACTGTATGTCAAGATAAGATAGAGTGGGGTTCGATTCTCTCTGCCTACCCTTACGAGGAAGCGGCGTTATCCTGTATTGTAAATCTGGTATTTGACTTTTTCTTCGGTTACTTTGTGATTCATTAGTTTTAATAAAATTTTATTCAATTTTTTTACCTCAACCACTAAATATTCATTTAATTAATCCAACATGTTTCGACCAAATGCTGGCCATGATCACGAAATTTTGCATTTGAGTATTGGTGTATAGCTGATATTTAAGTCTACTTCTTCGAAAGAATTCATCTTCTTGATCATAGACGTCATGAGAACATAGATATCTGCTTTTTATGTTAGACGGAGGGGAAAATAAAAAAAAATGGTTGAAACCTCCATATGAGTAAACGAAGAATGAGAGAACAGATATGAGTGCAATATATCTTTAAAACTGTTCGGGTATATAGTGGGACTTTTCCTCCCTCTATATTTTTATGGTGTGGCGCTCGATCTTCTCTGCCTACCCCTTCAGAATGACGTGATGGTTTATTGTATTCTTTTTCGTTTTTGAAAAATATTACTTTTACTCATACGAGTATAGTTGTATATTTATTTATTAAATAGTACATGGTACCAATGATAAAAAGGGGAACTGAAATATAATAAAGGTAAGTCTAAACAAAACCACAAAAATTTAAATATACAGGCAAAACAAATTTATACATGGAGAAGAAAATATAAGTAGTCAGTCATACATACATTGTAAAAAAATACACTATACAACACAATTATTGGCGGATGGCTCTGTCCGCAGTCGTAAAAATCATGCATAAAATCAAACCACTTCC
>JAPMAF010000843.1:0-12626 GCA_026537445.1 Silvatares holzenthali
TTTACTATCATAAATGTATCCAAGTGTGCAGACGTATTACCAAAATAATTCCAGGCTGAAAATAAACATTTTAAGCTAGTCGATAATACCTACGTGCTTAGATTGACTGTTCGGTACTTGATCTACGTTTTTGATTCTGAAGTAGGACCAGACTCGGAGCTGATGCCTACCTTTATATTGTTCAAACGTGTATGTCAACAAACACTAAGGACACAACCATCATGGATAGCCGCCGTGTTTGCTTTCCCATTGACTCTCCGTGTTTAGTTAATTCAAGCTCTCCGGCTTTTGTTGATTGTCAACATAAATATTTCCTGTTTTTACCTTTAGAAAGTGACTGTTAACCTTCCGTACAGCCTCAGTAATCATTCGATTTTGTCAGATGAATAGTTATGGAGAAATCGATTATTTTTGTTGTTGTTATGTGTTTATAGTTGATGGGATAAGAAATGAAAATATCAGAGAAGAATGCCAAAAGATTTTTTTTGGTGAGGGGAAATCCACCATAAACACCCAGCTAGATAGTGCCGGACTTCTACCGGCTAAAACCCCTTTTTCTCCTCTGCAGTCGTGTTCCTACTATAGGTCTACCACGATGTTGCGGTTGTTTATTGCCCTGTTTGTTTGACTCTCTTCTCTTTCTCCTTTTGGAACACTATCTCTTCTAGGAACACAGTTACTCTGTCCTAGTGCTTCCTGGACTACAGAATTACCTCCGCTAATGGCTGTGATCAGGTTCTCCTTTTTCTCGTTCCATCTAAGATGGTTTGAAAGAATAGTAAAACACATCTACAGTGCGAATATTAGTGACAGAGCAGTGTGTGGAAGGCCTAGAAGAACTTGGCAGGAACAAGTCTCCCAACATCTTAATGAAGGCAATCTTAGGAGCCACAACAACCGTCATGAATGTATGAGGAGATGCATGATCGTGGATGAAGCAAGGATTTTATGTCTGGATATAGACAAGTGGCAATCCATTCTCTCTACCTCTACTCCTACCAAGAAATGGCGGGACGTTATGTATATGCATGATGTGTTTATAGTTTATTTGACTCATACCACTGTCCTAATTTAATACAAATATGCGATAATGTACTGCTCAAAGCCTTACATTCTCTTATTTTAGGCATGTATTTCGCGATCACGTCTGATAAAATTGGTTAAATTGTCATCCAAACAGGAAAGTGAAACGAAAAAAAAAATAGTTCGACTATGATGGGTTGCTCCTAGTTAATGAATATATATATCATTTTCAGATTGTTCACTGTAACGTCAAAGGTAGTCTTTTTCGGGCATCCCTGTTCCGTTGGCCTTATGCCAGCTTTATATTGGCGTTAACCAGACATCTTAACATCTCCCATGGTCTTGGGATTGCCCTTCTATTAGATATAACAGGGTGCTTATTCACTGGGTCATATTAGAGTATTTTTGAACTTCAAAATATTCTAAATTCTGACAATTTTGTCATCAGATATAGAGACATTCAAAACTAGGAACAACTCAGCTACTGTAATTTTAGATAACTTTCATTTCTTCTTTGGTTTCTTTGCGATCCGTTTTTATAAATTTCTATTTTATTTAATTTTCTTAGTCCTTTACCACAATATATTATTTAATAATTCATCCAACTAATTTTAACTATAAGTTAGATCTTTATCACGAAAGTCTTAAAGATTAGTTAAATAATATATTATGGTTAAAGACTGAAAAAATTAAATAATATAGACTATTTAGATAATTCTAACTCTACACGATTCTACACGTATTCAGTAAGGAGTACATCAATGTTATGTAATGTAATAATGTAATTCTGGAAAATAAAACATCAATAAATATAATAGTGTTTCTTTTATTTCTGATTTATATTTCTCGTTCAGTGTCATATAAAATAACGTCTCTTGCGCCACTTTTATTGATATCAAACCGCCATAGATACTAGCCAAAACCAATATCATGTTATTTGTATAATTTATTCAAGCGACTTTGGAAAGAGTCATTCGCTTACTGAGTATTTATTCTGGAGACATTGGTTGGGTTCTGGTATCGCGTTTTGATGAAGGGTTGAAGCGAACCATTCTTGCATAAACAATATTGTAGTGCCTACTGGAACAAACTTTATAGCTATAAGAAACAGTACGGAAAACTAATTTAGATAGCAAATACGAACTAACGGTTGATCAAAAAGTATAATGCCTTAACAAAAAGCTTTCCTTGGAATAAAAATATACTCGTAACATATGCCGATCTCACGTGTATTTATTATCCACGTCACTGAATTCTCTTTTTATCTTTTGCAAACTTCTGTAAATTGTTAAAAGGTTTTCACGGGGGACGATTTTAGTCAGTTTTAGCAATGGTGTAATGGTTAAAACACTTGACTAAGGCGCTGGAGTGAAAAAAAGATTTTTCGATTCAAACTCTTAAATAATAAAAATATTACATCTGCACTGGTAAAACGTGATAAATTGTGCATTGATCAGGACTATCGTTCAATATAACCCTTTTTTCTTAATCAAATCCACGTTTTATTTTATACAATGCGACGTGTTTTGCTTATATAATGAATGTAAATAACCTACTAAATGTAATTAAACAGGTTTTTATGTATTATCCTATTGGACAGCATTTACAATTCTACTGCATGTTACAGATCTAATTGGACGGTAGTGTCGTTATGTCTCATCTTCGTCGGCTGACTTTTTACACAGACAGACTCGCCCTGAAGCAAACAAAATGTCACAACATGACATAACTACCCAAAAGTCTTTGACTTGTGTTAAAATGCCATTTTTGGTCCAAAATTTAAATCTTTAATTAAATAATCGTGTAAAAATAAAATTTTCGTTTAAACTTTAAAATTCCAGCTCAAAAATATCAACACGTGCCACTTCCGGAAAACGTACAAATATATTGTATATTTTACTTATCAGAAATTAGCTTAAAATATTATATTTTTCAGTAAATTTCAAACTAAACAAATATTTTATTTTACTATCTTTACATTTATAAAATGAATTTCTTTTACATTTCTCCTTTACTTACATACTTATATGAGTATAGTATTGTAGTCTCTAAAGTAGTGTAGCGATGAAAGAGTTTTAAATAATTAATATGATTTTATACCCCATAAATGCTTTTTGTAATTTTCCGTACCACACATAATCACTGACGACTACAAAAAGGTAATATATGTTAGCGATTGTAGGGACGATATATTTTCCGAGAAAGATTCGCTCAAGCTAGTTTTCAATTCTCAATGTGTGACCATTCACTATTCATGGGGTAAGTTTGCTTATTGCTTCGCATTACAATGCGGCATATAATTTAGTTCGCAATTACATGTTCGGTTTAAAGGAATCATTTCACTGTCGAAGTCAGAAAGATACTGCCAAATAATAGCCATTTATGATTCAGAAGAGCAACGTACTTCGCTAAAATGATCCTGTCTCCACTACACACCCGTATTGCATCTGGAAACAAAACAAGTTTCCTTGTTAATAACGCACGTCAGTTGAAATTTAGTGGCTCATTATCCAAACGAGAGAGCAGTCCGGAAGGAGCTCTCAATTTCGTTACCCTGCATCTGATATCATCATGAAGATACCCTCACAGATTACATAATAATCATCAGAGAAAGGGTGACTTCTTCTCTGGATGACAGGGCTAGTTGGAGACAATGTCACCAAATAATTGACAAAATCTTGAAAAATTAAAGTACGCCAAACAGCCGGACATCTTTTATTGTCCCGGGACCCACAACTACTTCGGTGACTGGACCATGGATATGGTAGTACTTTGGTTGTTAAATAGCCTTTCGACGATCATTTTTCTCTCACTGAGTAGTTATCTTTTAGTTCAGGATTTGTGTTAGCGTTTATTGACCCTTTAAGCTTTAGCCATTTCTCAATGTTCTATTTCATTTGATTTTTTGTGATCCACTTGTATTGTTCTCTTATCTTTTTTGTTTGTTTTTTCCTAGTACTTTCTTCTTTTATTTTAATGTAATGTCCTTTGTATAGGTAGAAACCCGCCGACAAGCCAAATGCTTGACGGGGTCTAAACGGAAAAAAGAAAAAAAGAAAAAGACCATAAAAAGAAAACTGTGATTATATGTGTAAATTTTCTAATAATAAAATAATAAAAAAATTGTTCCGAGAGACCACAAAATCCGTATGGCCAATAGGACCTGAAGTTCGGACTATCCAAGGGACCACGAATAGAAACGACTAACTCCTCCCTGTGAGCAATTTTTTGCTGTCATGTACTTTAAATGTCTATCGCTGTTGGCAATACATGATGGAGTCTTGGCACCCGCCCTTATGACAGCGAAACGCGAGCTTGGCAGAAGAAGGATGAAAGAGATAAGATCGTTACGAAAAATAACTGGAAAGAACCTGAGTGATAAAAAATTAAAATATCAGAGAAATGTGCCAATTAAAATAATAAATAACAAACATCAACAGTATAAAAGTTGGATAGATGAGATGGTTTAGACATGTTGAACGAATGACGAATAATGGAATTGTAAAACAGATCTATAGTGAGAATATGGGTAGCAGAGTGGTGCGTGGAAGGCCAAGAAGAACTTAGTAGAAACATGTTTCACAGCTTCTTACGGAGGCACTATTAAAAGCCACAACAACCGTAGTGCGTGGATTAAGAAGAGAATACATATTTCCTTTGGATTTCCATCCTATTGATCATTTTTATTGTGATCCTCATTATTTAAATAAATAGTATCAATAAAAATTTACATTTATATAGCGCCATTTTATATATCACAACGACGCTCGATTCAACATAAAAGTAGTTAGCATTTTTACACGGTTGATACACATACATAAAATAAAAGTTATCATTTGTGTAAAACGGCAAATATTTACAGGATATTTATTTTATGGATACTAGTTGGTATTTACATCGGTAAAGACAATGGATTCTCCATTGAGTATGTATAGTAATGTGTCTTCTGAAGCCGTCGATTTTGGTCATGCTCGAGGCATTTCTAATGAAAGATGGTAACGTATTCCACTGGAGCAGATCAGCCACTTACACACAAATCTCTGTTGTAGTAGTATGTTTTATTTACACGTGACGGAATGGTATCTTTGTTTAATACATCCGAGCGTGATAACCTAAGTGTGAGCTGTTTACCATTTACAGAGTTCTGAGATATACTATAAAGTGGTGCTGTATCTTTAAGCACCTTGAAGATTGAGAGGCATATTTCATACATAATTCTTGCTGAACATGGAAGCCAATCTCTTGTTTTCATTTTTGTAACACTGTTGTTCACAGCGTCAACTAGTGCGTGTTAAGGTGTAAAATAATTATAATTTTCCATCTTTCACAAAACTTCATACTCAAAACATCTTCATTCATGCCGATAATGTAATTCGCTATTTTGCGCGAAAATATGAAAAGTTTTTAATGCGAACCGAAACGGCAAGTGGGTAACTCTGTGTAGCTACAGGAGTAAAATGGTTGAATGGAGGATTTTTTTCTTACAAGTACTTCAAACATGTGGCCGGAACCGCGGTTTTGATTTATTATTCATATTTTGAAGTGTGTGTTGCCGCAGAAATGGTGAAAAATTATTTACCACTGAGAGCAGTTTTTATTTTGCGCAAAGCTCCGCACGGAACTTTACAAAAATACCAAAGCTTTTTTGGAAAAATCAGCGAAGCGGAAAGCGCTATGCTTGTTTTGTTAAAAATATTTAGTAAATCGGAATTGGAAAGTTTACTTTTATGTATTATTAACTGAACTGTAGACCTGCGGAGACTGAATCGATTTTAATTTAAAATAACTTATAGATATATTTTTTCTCCTAGAGTTTCTAAACTTTTACCTTTCTTCTTCCTTCTACTGTTCCCGTTTTGCTGTCATAATAAAATATAGATTAGTTATTATCCTATCGATATCTCGACTTACATAACATATTTTACCTGTTTCTGACTTTCGTTGTTCACATAAATCTGACAATCTGTAGTTTATTCAATACAATACAGCATTACACCGTTTCCGCGTAAGGGTAGGCAGAAATGTATCAAGTGCTCATATTACTCTATCCTGGCATATATTCCTTGCCTGGTTGATGCTCTTAGAACTTCCAATCCATGCTCAGCGGTTATTACAACTACGGACAGAGTTATCCATTAATATTTGGTTGATCTGGCCATACCGTCTTTTTCTTAGGCGGTACCGAGTATCCTGCCTTCATTTACTCACCAAAATATTTCAATATAGGTCAAATTCCTTAATTCATATCATTCAAAATCATCATCTCTTTGCATGTATCCACATTCATTTTCAAGTCATTCTTTATGTATTTATCATTAATCCTGCTTATCAGTGCTCGTAAATCTTCTATAGAAACTGATAAATTATTAAATTTATAAATTATTCTTTACAAACTGATAAATTAGTGCTTGTAGATCTTCTTTACAAACTATTACATATAAATTAAGTCATTGTAATATATTGTCGCATTTAAAATAGAAAGTCTAATTTAAAGAGTCAAAGGTGATGTAATTTAAACATTTATATATACAGCGTCCTTGAGGTAATGTTCTTGTGCATGGTGCTTTATAAGTTATTATCAATTAAATAAATATGTGAGACAATTGTAAAATCCCGAATGTTAAAAACCTTTAGGTGATCATATCATTTTTGTCAACGTTCCGGACCACATTGCAGTGTGTCCATCTTCAAAACGAGTTTGAGTGCTTAAAAAGTCAGCCCTAGCAATGGACACTGCGATGTAGCCCAAAACGTTGGAAAACAAAATGTCTCAACATGACGTGACTTCCAAAAGTTTTTGATTTGCAATCTATTAGCCGTGTTGTCTACAATAATACTAAATGCAAGTCTTTTTTTCAATAAATATACTCTTGTTGCAGAATCTGACGACCATTATACGATAAATAATAGTAAATAAACGCAAATAACTAGTGAGCAAAAGCTCTCTTCATCGATTATCTCATAACTGAGAGTCATGATTTTTGAAATGGCCTCTTCACGAATTATCTTTCTCCACCCTTCCCAGTGCTGGGCCGCGGTGAAAGCCACGTTGAGTGAAGACCTTAATTTCTCGATTTGATATGTTCATCTTGCTGGTGATCGTCCTCTAGGTTATCGGCCTTCCACCTTTCAACTGACCAACGGATTTTCCAGACTGTCATCATGCCTCCTAGTCATATGTCCAAAATAGAACAGCATTTTTTTATTGCATATAATATAGCCTTTCTCTAATGTTCCGTTCCTTCAGAATATCCAGCACCACATCTCGAAAGCGTTCAACGTGTCTTAATTGTGCAAGGAGGTAATGAGCAAATTCAACACATTTTCACAAAAATTACTCGGCAATTTCGAAGAAAACATTTTAAGAAAACAATTTGTTTATTTCTCCTAGAACATTTGCGTAGTATTTTCCAGTTATCCTTGGAGTAAAAAAATGGCGAAGGGAATTTATTTTCTCAATTCTAGGTATTTATGATATCACCCAAAAGCTGTCGTATCCTCGCTTTATTGCTCGGAAACATTTCGCTTACATTCGTTTGCTGACCTCTTCAAGTAGATTTTTTTTGTTCGCATGAAAAAAATCCTCCTCAAATCATGTGACAAAAAGATACTTTAGTGTAACATAGCAGATAAAATGTTCAATGATGCTTTAATTTATATTATTTAAACGAAATTGTATAACACAATTTATTTTTATTCAATATTCTGTCTCCCGTGTTCCTTTGCCAGAGCACTCAGTAAACATACTAAAAGATATGTAAATTCAGCATAGAAAATTATTATTTTTGATGTTCTCGGTGGTTACTTTGTGATAGTTACGATTTTCCATAATGATTAAAAGAAAGAGTTTTCACTTTGTAATGTATCACTTTATTAAAAGAGTTGGTTGATAGTGCTTGAAAATGGTTTGATTAAAACCGAAACACGTCGCCAACTCTTTCTAAGAAAAATTTCTTTCTTCAAGAAAAATCTCTTTCTTTCAATCATAATAGAAAATTATTATTATTTTATGTGATATACATGAGACATAATACTACAATCATTCTGGGCCTGTAACATTCAGTGCAGTTGCACATATTAAAAGATATCCAGCAGTGAGAGGAGAGAAAGAAAACCTGGTTATTCAGTCCTAGTCACGAAGCATAGATAAATCCATTTCATGTGGCATACAACACTAAACTCTGGTATTGTTCTAGGATGTCATCAAATCATACTCTTCAGACCTGAGTGAATGTATATTTTTTTGCAATTTTTGATTTTTTACACACGTTCTTAACATCACGAATACATACATTCATAACATCAGGTCGAGTCGCGATAGGAGTAGGCAGAAACTCTACCGGTTTTTATCCTGACACACACCGCTTGCCTTCTCTTGTTATTGAAGCTCCTTACATTGCCTTTGTTAAGATAATGAGAAACATGCTCTAGCCAATTTTTTCTAGTAGATCTGTTTTACTAGTCTTTCATTTTTCATTCTTTCGATATCTTCAAACCATCTCAAGCAACTGAATTTCATTTTGTCCGTTTATATTTATTTGAATTTTTTATTAAATACATTCTTTTTAATTTGAATCGAAAAAAGGATTTTTAAATTATTATTTTCCACTTGAGCAGGATTCATAACTATAACCTTCAGTACCGTTTCAAATGTCTTGACCACTAGACCACGATGCCGACTCTAATGAACTAGTCTAAAATAAAAATGATGGATATAACTGACCATATGAAAACCAAGGTGAATCATAATGTATTAGAAACAGTTGTTTATATGTGCTTGTTTAAGTTACATATGTACAACCGCTTGAAAGAGTTGAAGGAAAGGAATGTAGGTGCAGTAATAAATGGAAGGAAAGTGTGTAGTTTATTGTGGGAAGATGATTTGTGTGTTGGTGGTGGATAACGCGAGGAATAAAAATATTGCGTATTAAGTATTCAAGAGTAGAGATTTATTGATAAACGATGGAAAATCGAAAGTTATAGTATATGGTAAAGGCGATTTAACAATTGATTATAAATTAAAAATTGAGAATGAGTAATTGCAGTAAATCGAAGAATTCGTGTATTTGCATGTTTAAGAGAAATAGTGAAAGCGAAGTAATAAGAAAGCGACATCACAAAATGCTGTTTCATCAAAAAACTTTTCAAAAGTGACTCAATGGTAGTACATAACATAGAATTGTTGGCAACATGTACGGAATTGAACGATGGACCTAGCCGAAGAAAAACAAAAATAGAATAAATATAAGAATAACATCCCTAAGATGAAAGTGTGGTGAAGCGATGTATTATAGAGCAATTTTGTGCAGAAGCGTGTAGCTTGTTAAATAATCCAGATCCCTTTGCTGGTTTTAGGCCATTAAAGCACAGAAGTAAGGTCGGTATGATCTGTTTGTTTTATCGATATATTTGTGGAAGATGCTCGGGAGTTGACATCATAGATTATTCGGGCTACTGTGTTTGGTAGGGCTACGCGTTTTGTAAATGCCCGTTACCACTTCACAGTTGATATAGAGTGCATGAGAACTAATTGATTCTCACACGTCTTTCTTGTGTGAAACAGCCCGGCTGTAAAATGCTACTCTTAACATGGGACTATTCAAAATCCGCGTTCATTCCACTCCATACCTAAGTCTTCCTCATCTCACATAGCGTCTTATGATGTTATATATTCGTAAGAAATGCAAGGATTACTGATATAGGGAAATAATGCAAAGCAGGTGCAGATATTAAGTATAAAATGTGTTGGAATAGTTTTATTATGAAGATCGAATGAATGTTGAAAGATTGGTTTAGAAGATTTACTACACGAGCGTGGGAAAATCATGAAAAAAATAATCAAAGGTCTCGTGGTCAAACGGTTAAAGGCACTTGACTAAAGCGATGGAGGATCGCTGGAGGTCGCCGGAGCGAAAAATAAAATATGTTTATAAAAATGCATTTTTCTTTTCAGATTTTAAATACGTGTGTAAAAATATATATAAAAAAAATCAAGTAGGCAAAAAATGCATTAAATAAATACATATATTCACTCTGGTTTGGAAAAAGAGTGGTAGATGCTATATCGCCCTGGAGCAATACCACCATTCAGTATTGTAAGCCACGTGAAACGGATTAATTCATATTTCATGACTAGAACTGATTAACCAGGTTTTCAATCTCTCCTCCAACTGTTACACAGCATTTACTTGTGCAATTGTACAGGATATTACAGACACAGACGGATGGTGATGTCATGGTGTTTTCATGTGTAGTATAAGATGAAAAAAAATCAGTAATATTTTACATTAAATATTTTCAACAGAAAGATATTTTCTAAGCATCGTGTCGATAGAAACCGCCGCATTAAGGTCTATTTGTGTGTTTTATAAATACACAAGGCACCGGAAATAAAGTATGTATTGAGGAAGCGGAAATGTGAAATATACCTTACACAATACAATTTGTACGATGTGACCTTATTTTTTTGGCGCTGCTCCATACAAAATCATTATTTAAGTGCTCAAAGATGGAGAGTATCAGATGAATGGAAGTTCATTCGGATTTATGCTTTCCCGGTATAGGTCAACCTTATTTATCCACCAGATCTAGTAAAAATACAAACTTCGAGAAAGAAGGAAATACATTTACATAAATGAATACGAATCAGATGAAAACACTGTAATTAAACTGAATAGCGAAATGACTTTATGTTGGGATAGAACTCCCATTGTATTCTGCCTTTCCCGTTTTACTTCGACTTATATGTTATTTTCTGATCATCAGAAGAAAATAATAATGAGAGAGAACTTTAAAACTTCCTTCCAGGCTAGGAACTTTGAATTCAACATGGAAACTTTTAAGAGAGGAAACTCTTTGAAATCACTAAGGGAATAATTTAATTAAAATGCCTTTAATTTAAATATACAAGCACGCTGCTTTAACTGATCGAAAACACTGTACAAAACTAAGACGCGTCTGTCACTTATCGATGGCGATGCTGAGAGTTCTCTTGGAAACAATATTGCAGTAGTTTGACATTATTTTCTGCACCGCAAATAGTAAAATTCTCATTATAATAGCAAATATGTTATATTACACATGAAACGCCGCAACATCACCATTGTAATTATATCATATCTGGGCCCGTAACATTTAGTGCAATTGCACGTGTAAATACTGTATAGCAGTCGGAGGAGTGATTGAAAACCTGGTTGTTCAGTTCTAGTCACGAAACATGGAAAGATCCGTTTAACGTGGCTTACAATACTGAATATTGGTGTTGCCACAGGGCGATATAAGATCTACCACTCAATTCCAGTACAGAGTGAATAAACATTTTTAAATGCTTTTTTGCCGTTTTCATTTTTTAAACATATTTTTTCACATCTAAATCGAAAAATGCGTATTTAAATTAATATTTTTTTTACTCTGGCGGGATTCGAACCCGCGACCTACAACGTTCCTCCAATGCTTAGGCAAGTGTCTTAACCACTCGACCACGAGGTCGACACTATATCACTAAATTCTATTTACTACTTTTTTATGTGTTATACTATTATTATGTGCTATACTATTTTTACGTGCTATACTATTATTATGTGTTATACTATTTAGTGCACATGCAAATGTTGTGTATGGGAGAGAAAGAAAAAAGGCTTCTAAAGGGTGTTAGCGCTACAGTGCGATGAAAAATATATCACTCTTTGTCAGTCCTGAGTAAATATGCATTTTTAAATGCATTTTGCTGTATTCATATTTATGTATATTTTTGCATACATTTTTTTTTAAATCCAAATAATGCATTTGAAAAATGTTAAAGTCAAGTGTCCTAGCCACTAGATCACGAAGTCGGTCAAATTTGGTCTGGTAGACAGTTCAAAGGGGATACCAGAGCTTTCGCCACAGGTTTGGTGATTTAGCGTGGACAGCAGGCTCATGGGGTTTAGTGTACCGAAACTTAGTAGAAATGAGGTTTATATGCGTGTATGGGGTGGGTTGGCTTTGAGGAATCGTACTGAGTGAAATCCCGTAAAGCTACTGCCCTTTGGTCGCTCCAGCTATCGCCTTCCTTAGGGAAAATCGCCTTGCCTCACAACTGGAATGATATTCTTAACAATTTGACTGTTTTCTTAGTGCATATTCTCCAAGGACAACCCTAACTCATCCCCCTTCCTTGGTAATTTCTAACCTTATCCAACTCTAAGTTAATTGTATACCTACATACAGAGTACTTCTGAATGCTGTAGGTTTATTTTTTGTATTCAGTGTGTTCATGTATTATTATCGTAGCTTTCTGTGATGAAAGACCATTCAAAATTTGAACGAAGTTTTCTACTCTTTTTCTTCCTCCTGCAGAATGTGACTATTCATTCAGTTTAGGAAAAATCAAAGACTTTAATTTTAGCTAAGAACAGTCATAAAGCAATAACAGAAATCTCAATACCTCAAAAAGATTTTAATAAACCCAGCCATAATCATGGGTGACGTCATTTAACACTTCACTAGTAAAGACGAAACGTCGGAAGTGCGATCCACATAAGGTCAAAACAGTTACGTGGGATTACCGAAATTCAACAATTACTCGTATTAACAATACCCACGAAAACTTATCCTGATAATAT
>JAPMAF010000844.1:0-12624 GCA_026537445.1 Silvatares holzenthali
GAATATCAAGTAGTACATTGTTGTCAGATCTTGTGTTATGGGAATGACGTGATGAGAGTGTAGAGAAAAGATCTGTCGAATATGGGGGATTATTTGAATTGAGAATTTTGAAAATCATAGAAGTGTTGTGTAAATCTCTGCGTTGAGATAGACGCAACGGGTATATATAAGGGAAATAAAGGCGATAAATTTATTGGATATTTGAAGAGGACCAAGGATGAACGAACACTGCAGCTGCCAACACGCAATGTCGGCGATCGCTCTGTCTGCCCTCCCTTGAATTTGTTTTCCTTCGAATAAGTAAATAAAATATATCCGATCACCAGATATGGATATTTAGCGGATGTTTTGCCTTCTTTAGATCTTTGCGGATGCTCTGAGACCCGGAGCTGTGTATTATATATTGGACATCAACACTTCTTAGGAATCGGTAATGTCAATCAAACACGATTAAACTTGACTCCGGATAAAATATTTGCTGATACAACAACAGCGTAATTGAATCAATAGCGGTACTGGAATATTCTGTCATACACAAGTCATTCTGTTATATACAAACAAGCTCTTATCGTGGCTGAAATAATTAACTAATCTCGTTTGAATTGGTGAAAGAAAATATGAATGCATATAAAAACGAAGGTAGAAGTATACCTATCCACTCCTTACATCAAACCCATCATATGACCCAACTCATACATAAATACATATATATCTACCGACCTTGAAGATTCGGGACTGGTCTTCCGAAACATCGTCTGCACCTACTTGGGGAAATAAAAAAATCTACTTAGGGAATTTTTTAAAAGATGCAGACAAAAAGGATCTTTTTTACTCGAAGGCTTCCACCCTACTAGATGTATTTTACATTAACGTTAACGTAAAAATATCACCTACAACATTTGAACTTTTAAAAAATCCAATAACGTTTAATGCTTTCGAAGGAACATATCGCTAAATAGATTGTACAGAATAATTTTGGACACAAACATGATTTTTACTAAAATTATGTGTGGTATTAACTTTGATACAGAAAAATGTTCCTAGAAAGGAATCTAGTAATACAGATTGAGATAGTTGACAGATAAAATAATATTTTCGAATTAATTGAAAATATTTTGCTTATTTTATTTTACAAATAGCACCCATAAATACATCTGCCACACAAACAAGATATATATTCTAGAATATGTACATTTTTTTTTTCAATATTGTGTCATTACCCTTCAAATTGTGCAATTAGCGTGAAGAGTTCGATCGAACCTAGAATTCAGCTGGTAGAACGTAGCATAGAAATTCTCTTCAGCTTTAACTACGATGGCGGCACGTGTCTAGTGTTTGGAATATCCGCGATTCATAGATAGTTGATTATTAATATGTAAAGGCAAATAGCGAAGCCAATTTAGAACCATTCCCTGTAAAACCCTTTAATAATAACTATTGTGTTATCTAAGATACTACACAATGTAGAGAATATTTATATATAAACGCGGAAGCAATTTTCTCAAATTGAAATATTTTTTGATTAATTATCGCTTAATAGATGCCGAAGAGACCACATAGAATGGTAATAAAATTAAAACACGACGCTTCATCACAAGATCCATATTTATTCATAATTTCTCCACTCTTAAATATTCAATCTTTTACGCCTTTTCCCGCTGTTCCTGGCCTTTTTTTCTATTAATTTAACTTTATGAAATAATGCAACATTAACCTGGATTCAAGTAAAGAAGTTTGAAATGTATTTGAGAGTATAGTAGATAAATCTTATGAAAGTACAGCGAACACTTACCGAAATTTTAAATTTGATAAATAATAAAGAGTTACATAGGTTCAGAGCTTTTATATGGTTCTGATACGAAAAGAATGAACCGGAAGAAGGTGTTAGAAAGAAACTAGTAATATACTTATTAAGATGCGGACACATATACACATCTATCTGCCACGATAGGCAAAGTGGAGGATTGCTGCTATTGTGAGGTAAATAATTAGTTTGGATGCAAAACACTTGGGACTGAACTTAAATAGTTATTCCCCATATCATTTAATAGATCTAGATCGGGGGTATGAAAGGGCACAAAAAAGAAACAGGTATGTTACGAAATCCATAACAGATTGATTCCGGTAGTTTGAAAGAGTTGGCGTGCCTAGGGTTTAAAATCAGGGCTAGTCCAAAATTAAGGAATTCGCCGATAGGGGTAGACAGATTTAATGTAGTGCCACTTGTATTTCTCCTGACATACTTTTCTTGCATGCTCTATTAATGTTTTTTCTGATTCATGCACAATGGCTGTAAGTTTTTTTTATTTAAAACATTTGTACCGTTTCTTTACTGACAGAGTTGAATATTTATTTATTTATTGGTTGATTTATATAACTCTGTTTCGTGGTTTGAATTGCCCCATCGTGAAAAATACATATGTATCACCAAAAATATCTCGTATTTTCGTAATATTTTATTAGAGAATTTTTATTTTAAACTGTGATAAATTTTGTATGTTAGCATTTTACAAATATTTCGTAAATCTACACAAAATGGTTTAATGAAGTATAAGAAATGTTTTAACAACAAGATATAAACGAACCATTCGCTTTTTTAACTTACTTATCCCAAATGGTAAGCTAAAATATTTCATTACGAAATATTGTATTTCTATCAGAATATCCGAAATACATTTGGAATGCACTTTGAAACAATTTGCTAAAAAATTAATAAACGGCAGTTTAAAAATGTCTGAAAAAAAGTTATCGATCACTTGAACGAAAAACTCCAAGATTTTACCTTATACTTAGGAAGAAATGTTTGCGCGAATTTAGTAAATCACACCATATAATATCGTGTATTTTTAATAATTTAATCTAAAAAATAACAACGAACTAACAAATAAAATATTCAGTATCTGTCATGTTTCAAATCAAAACATAAATGTTTTTATTTTGATCGCATTGGTACACCTGTATATTTTCGAATTGAATTAATTCGTTGCTAATGTCTGGGTGAAAGCTGAAAATATGTTCTAGTACAAATTTAGCCGATTTATATTATCGCGATTATTCGTTCAAAATTAAACTGGCATTTTTACCATTGAAAAGAATGCCTGTGGAAGAGATAGTCAGTAGGGCAAGCCCCATATGAATCTAATTAGTGAGAGGGAGATGGCTTTTAATTGATTTTTATCTTTCTATAGATATTGATTGTTAGGAAATACAACAGTAGTGATAAAGAAATGTTGATTGTTTTTGAAAAGTGCTAGAGAATGAGTGGTTAGTAGTATGTACACCTCCATATAATCCCGCATACCTTCCGATATATGTTACATTTTACTAGATTAGTATCGATGTCATAGGTATCGACTATTAAAAGATCGATAATTCAATGTTTCTGTTTTTGGAACAAACGCTTTGATTTACATGTGATATTAAATATTTAAATAGAGCAAGCCTGACTTTTGAGTTTCTATAAGAGGGCAGTCTACTTTCCAATTCCCGCAGTCTGAAAACCATTAAAATTTATAATGTGTTTATTTTCTACTCTCGCAGTGCTTTATTTGGAGGAGACGTATAAAAAAGTTGACTCACTTTAGTACATCTAAAAGAACGAAAACTATTATTGTACATAAAAGTGTAAATCTCTTTACTCAATTAACAGCTATTTCAGTTGAGGTAACATTTTTCCTCCAAAAAACAAAATGACATTCACGTAAAATCAAGACAATAAAATATGAATTTATTTATATGAAGGGAGACATTCCAGCTTCTGCTGCGGATATGTATACCTTGAATATGCGGGTTTATAATAAGCCTCCCTTTAATTAATTCCGCACGAACATCAAACCTATAGCCAACCTCGCGCTCGCCGTACAGCAGTGTCCCGATTAATGCGAATAATTAATCCAAAACCATAGCGCTAACTGAATTCCGACTATTCAAAGCAATTACGACGCTTTAAGATTTGCAATTTGTACCAGAGCAATTAAAATATAAAATAAAATTTACGAGCGTGTAAAACTTTCTTAAAAAGCTATAAATATTAATTAAAAGCTAATTTTGTACCATTACGTTTTAATTACGCAACACAGCACAGTTTTGTGTTGCGGTATAATATTTTTTGCACAATGAACTAGCTAATTTTCCAAACATTTACTCTGCCGTATCTGACAAACCTTGTTAGAGATGAGACTGATGTTGATAAATTAAATGGTCACAGATATCTATGCTGTATTATTTCATCCAAGTTCCTCGTACCATCTTTCGAAACGTGTTTTCTGTATTTTGGCGGACGATGCGGTTATGCAGTTTACATATCTATGTAGCTTGTATATTTTGAAATCATCTACTTAAATCAAAATTTTGAAATAATATCTAGTATGACAATACATAGTCAATAGCACAATTTTATGATATTGAAGATTATTTTATTTTATTTTTATTTATTTGAGACACAAACAGACTGCTTGACAAAAAAAGAAATATGTTAAAAAGAAAATAAACAAAACCTTTTCAAACCTCCAATAATGTGTGTCATCAGCATTAATGTACATATTAAAATTAAAAATTATAAACAAATTAGTTTTGTTACGAGCAAAAAGAAATAACAATGTCAAGACAAAATAAAGTAGGTACACATTATCTGGCACCGTACCGGGAAGTGGCAAGTGGCAGTCAATGTTCGAAATTCGGGCGGATTTAGCATTGCCTGGAGATTGAATAAAATATATGCGAATTGAATTGGTTCATCAATTTATGTGAGCTCTATTATGATAAACAATATTTTCGAAAGTCATATATGATGAACCGAAAATGATTATTATCAACTTATGAGTGTTTTTTGTAGATGATACGGTTTACTTTAGAACACCTCTAGAGTTACCTCTGTTTCTTCGGATATATTACTTGCTTGCACATGTGTTAGTCGTTACTGACAATCAGTGATGGGTAACAAGTAATCTAATCACTGATTACAAAAAGTAATCCATTACACGTACCTACTGTAAACCGCATACCACAACGTTCGAAAACATCGACATAGATTACAAATTACAATTGCTATTTCGATGTTTTCGGACGACGTGGTATACAGTTTACAGTAGATAATTGTAACCGATTACTCTTTGTAATTAGTAATTAATTTAGCTTTTTCCCATTACTGCTAACAATAAAGTAGATCAATGAAGAGGGAGAGTATTTGCAAGTATCTGTAGTCGACCGACCGAATATAAATACTATGGGCACACCAAATTCAATAGCCTTTATGGTAGTACAGCTAGAATATCATTACAATTATTGGAAACCACGATTTAAGTGCGCCAATTTAGAGACTATGAAGAACAGATTTCAAAATCTGCATTAGGTTCCATTGGTAGTTCAGAGAATTTTTTTTTTGTTTTTTTTACGTATGTTGAAGCGGTATTATGGAGACAATTAAGTGTACAACTTACTTATACGTCATTTTTGACAGTTGTTGGTCGAGAGTTTGTCAGTGTAGATATGGGAAATTTGTTATGAAGTATTTTACGCTTGAACAACGGGCTTAATTATCAAAACGTCCAACATTCATCGGGATCGCAAGTGAATCAATTCGAGAAGAATATATTTGTAACAGAAAAACCAAGTCATACTGTACTAGAAATATTAGTTGGGAGCAGACTATTCTAATATATTAAATAAAAAATTTAGCTCAAAATTTGATATTGTCTCCCAGGTGATGAGTTTTTAAGCACATGATATGGATTGAACTGCCTTTTATTTATTTTTTTGTTCTAAAGCAATTGTGTGTAATATGTGAGCGCTATTTCTATGTTCATTTTAATGCAAGTTATTTAACCTATTCGAGTGATAAAAGTCGTAACATATATTATATCGAATTCAAGTGTATTAAAAAAGGAAGTACTGTTGTGGAGAACTCCACATAAAATAAGCGTTAAATTTAATACAAATATACTTTATTTATAAAATATTTACATTTACGATGTATGAGAAATTTTACGTAGACTGTTTTGACAGGAGCGGATCAGGTAGTACTTCTGTTTATGCTTCGATCGGTGAAGCAATTAGCGGAAAACGAAAATAATAAAAAACAAATAACGGCACATAGCGATTTGCCTTGTGCTCTGTGGAAGTTTTAAAGAAGTCATCTAGTATTTTCATCGACGCTAAATTATTTATATACTACGGTTCTGGTAACATATTATTTGTGATTTAATTGATGTTGTTGCAACGTTATGTCGTTTGTACGTATGACTTGTAACAATGTTGCATTCATTCGAATATTGTTCCCATAATTATTATGCCAAAATATTTGCTGGTGATAAATATGGTGTGTTTTTGAGCACTCTTGTTGGCATATTGTTTTGCCTCTCTGTTGTAAGGTAGGTACTTTCTACCAAAAATAGAACTAAATTTATGTTTATACAATAAAATATATATAAACGTAGAATTTTTTGATGATAAAAACTTTTAACCAACTATTATGAGAAAATGTGTCACATATAATAAATGAGTCACATACTTTATAAGTTGGCTGCCCTGTATAAAGTAATTTTTAATAAAACAATATTTGCTTTGCCATTTTATTGCAAAATAGCACAATTTCAAAAGCATTTAATCCCGATTACGTTTAATTGCTCAATTCAAGCTATGTCCAAATTCGTATTATTCAAAGTAGTGTTAATCTCAAAGCAACTACGCTGCTACGCGAACTACCGACGTAAGGATTAAGAATGTATGGTATACGTACAATACACACTTATTACAAATGTATATGCATGGTACGTTCGGTAGTGAATGTAGCAGGTATCAGGGGAATAGATTAACATGACATTACGCCTTATTTTATTCTGCCGGCTTAGACGTGTTATTAAATGTGGCTGGATAATCATTTCAATCACGTAAAATGACAATTTTCACCCTTATTATGATGGTAATTCCACATTACAGTGAGAAACCTCTGCTCCCCGTGGGCCGTATTAAAATTAAATTAACGTTTGCGTAAGGTAGCTGATTGAAATGTATGTTAAATAATTCATTCAAGAGACTCCGCTGGAAGTTTATGTGAACTATATTATTCATGATCAATTATATTAAAACAAATGTTACTCATTAGTACTGGAAGACTTGAGTCTAAATGAACGAAATTTGATTTCATCTTTTTGTATGCATTACTATATAAATGCTATCCTATCATCCTTCTAGATCTGTATTATTGGACATGAAAGACGTGTATAGCAACAGCAGGAAAGATAACCTGGTCACACTTATCTGGTCATGAAATATGAATAAACATATTTCAAACGATATGTAATAATTAACGATGTGAATATTGTACTGAAGCGGTACACGATCTACCACTCTTTGCTAATTCGAAGTGAACATTTTGGTATTTTTTCATAAATAACGAGTGTCTAGAACAAGTGAATGATTTTGCTAATCTAGGCAGCAAAATCACGATAATCGACGAATCAGTGACTGCTGTTAATTAAGTAAGCGGCGCTTTGTATTTCGGTATCGGCAAACAAGCGCTCTCCAAGAAACCGCAGATGGTACATAATGAAGTTGTGGTGTATGGCAACGAAACGTGGACTTGTCAGAAGAAGGATAAAAGCAGAATAAATACTGTGGAAATGAGATCGTTGAGAAGAATGTGCGGAAAACGGAAGGATAGGAAATGATATTATTAGAGAAGAATGCTAATTAAAAGTAACAATCATTTACAGAATGAAAGTTGAATGTTTGAGATGGTTTGGATATGTCGAAAGAATGGCAAATGAAAGACTAGTAAAATAGATCTTCAAAGAGAATTGCGTGAGAGAGCAGTACGAAGAAGGCCTAGAAAAACTTGGCAGGATGATGTTTCTCACCTTTTGAAAGAACGCAATGTGAGGAGCTTCAGCAGCCGTCGTGCGTGTATGACGAGATAAATGAATGTGGAGGAAGCAAGAGGTGTGTCAGGATAGATACAGGTAAGGCTCCATTCAGTCTGCCTACCCTAACGCGTCTTGGTCTGAGGTATGCATGCTAAGAATTTTAAATCTGAATCGAAAAATGTATAAAAAAAAATCACCGGCTGAGTTCGAACCCGCGACCTTTACCGCTATAGTCAAGTGTTAAATCAAGTCTATCCACTACACCTTGAGGCCGACATGACACGATTTAACATAAAATATTCACCATGCGTTTCAAAGTAACCATACAACGCGACGGTGTCAACTGAACAAAAGTTTAAAATTTATATGTAGTCAAAAACTTACTCTTGAGTTAATATTGGTAACCTCTGTCTTTTATTTCTTTGACGTTGTACTTATTTGTATATTTCTAATTCATTTTCCCAAAATATTCTTTAATACGCTTCGTTCTAAAATGACATAAGATCAACAGTGAATTGGATTTACTTAAAATCTCTGCATATTAAAAAGTTTACAATCGAACTGAAACATTTTGGAACTAGTATGAAACTTACGAAAAATAATTTCATTTCGTGTTTTCTTTGTTGCGTCGTAATATTAGATAAGAGGATACACAAATAAAGTTATATGCCAAATGTAGAATACGTTTTCTTTGAATCGATATTTTGCCTTATAATAAACGAAATAGATCTTATTCTTTTCAAATAAATATAATAAAACGATTTAATTTTTATTATATTTGGAAAGCAATAAACTGAGCGTTTTCAATCTCGATTGGAGTGCGTTATTTATTTTACTCAAGTGTTTTATTACTGTGTCATTAAAGATTCTTTATTACCGTATAAAATTAAATGAATTTCGTTCCACTTCTTTAAAATGGCTTAACTGCAATATTTTGTATCGTTAGTTGAAGCGCAGTTATCACAATTGTACAAATTTAATATTTATTCCATTGCTGAAATACCTTTTTAGTTCTTAGCAATAAAAGTGACAATAAAACAATATTAATTTATATGAAAACCTACAACAATTAACATGCCTATACACGTGTGAAACATACTAGATGCTGTGATTGGTGTAATCAACCAGATTGTTTATTTATTTTAATCTAAATTTAATACTTCTTTATTTTACTTTCTTTAAACCATACATTGTTATTATGATTCTACATATATCTTATGTAGAATGATATGCTAACCGTTTTTATAAATGTAAAATTTAATAATATTAAAAAAAATATTTAATCTCATTTATAAAACATTACATAATATAATATAAAACATTACATAATATATACAATATAAAACATTACATAATATATATAACATTACATAATATATAAAACATTACACAATATAATATATTTAATCTCATTTATAAAACATTACGTTATATATATCATGATATACATTATTTCTTTCAAACATAAGTCTTTGAGAGCAGCACAAAATTACATCATTTTAGTATTTTTAAATTATAATCGAATTATAAGTACGAAAGAGAATGTTGACGGTTTTTACTGAGATAAGTTAGAAAAAGTAAATGGATAAATTGGAAACCAAATATTTTATGTTACAAAGTTGTTTGGGCCGCGGAATGAAAGGACGTTAATATAATTTTTCCTAATAACTCGGAACTATCTTCGTTTGCAAGCTAAAGTTTGGCCGAGAACGTAAATGTCTTTAGAACAGACTTATTCCTTAATATGTACCCAAGGGTTATGTATGTAAACAATACGTAAATTCAATCTGGTTATCAAATTAATTTAACTTGTAAGTACCGACGTACAGCAGACTAGTAGGCCGGGTAGTGGCTCTGTGTTTAAACTGATAACATTTCAACTAGTGGCTAATTTAATGTATCAAGGGGGAATAACTACTGAGAAGTCCTTAGAGCATGTACCCAGTATACCCAGTGCTTACATAATGCCGGGTATCGGTGTCAGGCCTGGCCTGTGCTTGCGGCTTGGGCTTTGACTGAAATTAGATTGCCATCGATGGAGGATCGAATAAATGTTTTCAATTTCAATTGGGCAGATTTGTGGACCTAACGACCGATTATAACCCGAAATGAAATATCACATCTGCCGAAAATCAAACCGATCATTTTCTATTGCTATTAGTCCTAAGTATTACGCAAAGCTAGAGCATGATAATTCTATCGTCGAATCCTTCACTATGGTTGATATCAAAACTGTACAGAAATATATTTCATAGGAATCAACCTCAGTAGAACGGACGTTGAAACAATACTAGTTCAAATTATTCTATTGAAATGAAAGTTGGCGACTTTAATAGTAATACATATCCATATCATTGGATTTAAAGCTGGACACCTCATCCTTTAATAACCTATGCGGTAGAAATTTAAAACTGAGTAATGTTGATGAATTTGCTCTAAAGATTATGAATTAAAAACGGAAAGTAGCGTTTCGTAAAATTATGTCACTATACATATTTTACTACTTTGTTCATTATATAAACACAGAATGACCTGAAGAGCACTTAACGAGAAAAAACTATACCTTTTTATACATTTAAACTCTAGATTTGAAGATATGCTACAAGCTACTAAAGATTTAGTTTAATTGCAATGTTAAAAATGTTAAGAAATATGTATTTTAATTGTTTCTAATCGAAAGGTAGTTTTTCAAGTATGTATACTTTTTGTCGATATACTATTTATATTTATTAAAAATAAATTGCCACAAATTTACACCATAAAAATAAATTATATGTAGTTTTTTTTTTGGTGTGATTTAATATTGTAACAAATTAATTTATAACGATAAATAGGTATTATCATAGCCATAATAATGGAAAGCTCAGAATAATTGTAAAAAAGACTAATCGTAATCATTTTAAAAGATAATACTGAACGATAGCGATTTAACATTGGCCAATTTATTGAATAAATTTAGTACAGAAATTTAGATTTTTAAAATGTTTTTCATATTTTCCAGATTCCCATATTGGCACCTCGGTGGTTTTTTGATGAGAAGCAGCGCGTCATGTTGACGCAAATCGTCATCTTCTGTGGCCTTCTAGCCTTGGCTAACACGGGGAACAATTTCGGTAAGTACCAGGACACCATCTGTTATACCACTTATGTTATATGCCCACAGTTCTCTCCCATTCTCTGCTCACTGTTCGTTGTACACCGCGTTCAATTTGGAGAAACTGACGGATGATGCTTTTGATATTGCATCGCGTTGTGTGTATTAAATCTGTTATTTAATATTATATATGGCCTGCAGGAACACACAAGGTAGGGATTATTTCATATTGTGATAGTGCCCATACACTCTTTGTAGTTAAAGGGATCAATGTAATAAAGCTGCATTACACAACAGGATATAAAATAATTTTAAAATTGTAAAATTTTATTTAGTAATTTGCTGTTTATTTGACATCCTCCTATCGTTGGTACAAATATATTGTATTTTTTCAAATGGCCTTATGATCATCGGCTAAAATGTACATTTCTTACTCTCGACCTCCGAGGTATCTATAGAATACGCCGGTACATCCGCATTTCAAAAGTTTACAGTCTCTGTGTTTTTGCAGCTTGAGTGAAACCCCAAGTATTCATTTCTAACAGATAATATAACACAATACATAATCAGGCCGTTTCCTCGTAGGGGTAGGCAGAGAGGATCGAACGTTACTCTTATTCTGTCCTCGATCCTTCTGTCACTTCCGCGAGAGCAACGATGTGACTGGTTGTGGGCCATGTCGCCATTTTTTAGCATGTCTTCGTTTACTATTCAGATTAATATAAATAAATTCTATTTGTGATAAGTCTACATTTGCAGTATATTGCCATTTAAATGTACTTTTATAACTTGATTGTAGTCTCAATAACCTCTATCAATCAACGTATATATATTTACAATTTGCAGCGCCCTTGTGGTGATTTTCCCATTACAAAATGGCGATATATAAGTTATCCATGATAATAATAATAACACGTGTGGTTTTTTATTATGTGTTGGGTCTTTTTTCTTTTTTCTTTCACTCGATTTCCCATTTTAATACTGACAGTATTCACTCTAGATAGTAAGCGTCAAACATCCCTTACACTCTACAAATAAACCGAAATCGTCTACGTTCTTAATATTGATGATAATCTGATCGTTTACTACTTACAATCATCCAGCTTTAAGTAAATATTGCACAATTTTGATACGAGTAAATACGTTCGGTGATGCTACAATATCGGTTATTTAAATGTGCGATAAAAACTGATGTACGTATAACGGCAAAGGTTAAATTCAGTCTCTCAAACGTCTAATAAAGCTACGCTGTCTCTTTAAATGGAGCATTCCCGCTAATTATGTATCCTGGCCGCCTCCTGTCTCCTGCCGGGGCTAGCCGTAGTCGGGCCTCTCCGCTCTCCTCGCCCTACTACCGTGCTACCCACCAACGTGCTGCCATCCACGTCCGCCCCTTACGTTACAAGTACATCCCCTACAGTGTACCAGTATACCAGTGTACTACCGGCCAGTGACGGTCTAAAATGTAATATATTACAGTCTAGAATCTCCATAGCTTTTCCAACGCTTAATTAAAATATTGAAATGTCGATAACTGTTTAAATGATTACTTAGATATAAACTAATATTAGAAGGCCTTATTTTTTACTGTTTGAATTGCCGTGTATTTTCCGAAGTAGTAGCGATAAAATTATTATACAAAATACCTACAAATGCGTCAACATATAT
>JAPMAF010000846.1:0-12622 GCA_026537445.1 Silvatares holzenthali
TTGGAGATGTCAGTATAAATAGCGTCGACTTGGGTTTTGCTATCTATGGATCGGGCAATGAAACTATTGTAGACTAATATAAAAATATGTAAACTATTGTAGACTAATATAAAAATATGTTCAAGGCATTCGGTAGGTTGTTAAGAAAACGTTCAGCCCTAGTACTGGGCATGCAGGCGTCAAAGTTTGTTGAATGAGGAATAGGGAAAGGAGCATGATTTCGGGAACAGAAGTAATTTACTGGAGCATGCAGACTGTCGATATTAAATAGATATTAAAAAAATACTAATGTCGATACTAATATTTTGTATAAGAATATAATTCATGTCGATTCGTATTTTACTACTTTTGTTTGAAGCTTGGATGTATTTACTGAATACAAAAGGTGAACATGATTGCATGAGAAGGATTTGTTAATATGTGTTAAATAAGAGTGAGAGGATATGTGTTAATGGAAAGAAAACTCGCTTAAGGGTGAGGATATTATTTGCTCTGGAAGCACCATAAAAGCTAGAGCTTACAAGAGGGCCACAATTAAATCCTTATTCCTCTGTCCTTATCCCTCGATAACCGTTTTTTTTACTTCTATCTACCACCTTTTTGTTTTACTTAACATACATTTCCTTTTTTTACATAGACTAATATTTATCATTTCTGTTTTCTTGTCGTTGTTTTATACTTTTTTATTTTTGTTATGCTAGTGTGTGTATATTTAAATTTTCTTTCAATTGTTTTTATATTTGGTACATCGTACTGTTAAATAAATAAATGAATAATTCCTACGCAATAGCAGACAAGGATGAAAATATGTTAATCAAGTTTTCGAATGCCGCCCTTTAAATGATTAGGAGCAAAAAAGATTCTAGCATTTGATTTTCTCCCCTTTGATAGCAAAGTACGCCATAGCGAAGTACGCCACTAAGAATTGTAAAATAATGTAAATATGCATTTTGGATTGGAAAATATCTTACCTAGCCAACTGTATTCTTATTTAAACATTCAAATGACACCACTAACTAGTTCCCAAAAAAACGCTCAAGCTATTCTCTATCCCCCAATTCACCAAATCTAATTATGTAATGGCTAAGAACATCCCTAAAGGATAAAAGTCACGTCCATCTAAATTAAAAAATAAAAACCTATCTATTTGAAATGTTGATCCTCTTCACTGGCACCGTATTTCCATGGAAAACTGAAATGATATTTTTCTATGGCAGAGACGTTACAGCATGTGTCAAACTTGAGATATTGTGCTATAGCTGGTTAGTGACCGTCTACACTTGCGTTAACAATTATTTATTTCATTTTAAAAACATCAAAGTGCTTCTAGAAACATGGTTCTTAATTGTTCAGTTGAACCGTTAACAGTTACAATCGGGTAATGATATCTAATAACTCGGCTGGCAAGCTAAAAGCTTCCAAGAGCTCTAGGGATTTTGACTTCGAAACAGCTGACGATCCTGACAATAGTCCGCCCGAAAGACCTTTGGTGCCTCGATCCAGGTCGAATATAGGACCGAATGAGAGCCGATCACATTCTTCTGCGATATACTCTAAAGATGGCCGAATCAAACCGCGTTCCAAAAATTCAACTGAATTTCGCGAGTTTCGTGGGCAGCCTAGCGAAAGAAGAGGAATCGGCAGATCGCGAGGAGGATATTCAGGAAAGAATGACAGATACGCTTCGGATAATACTTATAGACGATACCAAGAGCCACTGATGAAACAGAATATTGGAGACTCCAATACCAATGTGAGTTACACATACAGCTCGAAATATGACTCCGATGTGAAATCTAATTTCATTTATAATTTGCCCGAAGACACCAGGATTTCTAAACTCTTGCGGAGACTATGTGGTGAGCTAGATGCAGAGAAGTCGCTATCAATCTGTTCTAAATTACAAGAAGTTGTGACATTACCGGATAACGCCCGTTATATCAGACGATCTTATGACACATTGGCAGATTCCCTGTTGGAAGTTCTTTATAATGCGCCTAGCCCCGAAACTAAGGTGCAAGTGTCAGCGGTCATCGGCAGAATTGGATTTGTTATGGGTCCGGATTACAAAAAACATCAAGATTGGGTGATGAGAAAGTTCGCGTCTGAAAGAAATGAAGATGTGAAGGCTATGCTTATATTGTCTTTTTACTATTTATTCCAATTTGATTCTGAAGCGCTTTCTTTGGGGGAGTATGTGTCAGAAACTATAATACAACTTCAAGATTTTATCGAGGCTACAGATTCTGCCAAAGTTTTCACTGTGGCCATTCAGGCTACAGTGATCATTTCCAAGTCTTACCCGGATGCCTTTTCTAAACATTTCATCGATATGGTGGACATTCTTGTCGGATGGCATGTAGACTCTGCTCATACGAAGATAGTCAAAGATTTTGCCCTGACAACCCTGGAGGAATTTGCTGTCCACTGGAGAGCGGATTTAGGATTTTCTGTGAAACTCTTAAACCAGTTTTTGGAAGATATGGTGGTTTATGGAGAAGAGCTGATCCTATCGAAGAACGGAAGTTTCATTGATCAAGATGAACCTCCCGCCAGTACAGAGGAATGCGTTCAAAGAATCACAGCCTTTATGAATGTATTTAATACCGTCGCTAAGAGCTTGAACGAAATGTTGAACCCGAATGTGTCTCCAACAATCACCTGGACGTTTCTAAACGAGTCCTTTTTTAAAATGATCGAGTCCTACCTGTCTACTCTGAAGAACTGCTATCACGATGATTTGGTGATAGCGGGAAATGAATGCACTTGCTTATTTTTAGGATACTTACAGACAAAAGTGTCTTCAAATTTTGCACTACTATATGAGATTCTCCATTTGCAATTGAGCAACTACTCGACTATGTCTGATGAAGCCATCCTTTCCTCATTACATCTAATTTGCAAGACAATTAAAGAAATATCCGGAAATTTACCAATTGATTTTATTGGATTTGTTATTGGTCACAATTCACATCTACTTCAATTGAGGACCACTAACAGCAAAGTCATTAAAGAAGCTGTAGTCGCTGTCTATCATGGTTTACTGAACTTGAAGAATATCCCGCTTCTGCAAGATGCATACAGATTTGTTCTGTGGGATTTGGAATTACATTTTAAAGCACTAATACCGACTGCTGAAATTCTTCCCGCTACGGCCCCTCCAGCATCTAACGTTGCAGTGTGTGACGAAAATGAAGCAGAGCTTATTATACTGTTGAACCTTCATTGCCTTACGGATATCGCTAATGCTAGTAATTCTATAATAGGAATGTGGGCTTTGCAACCGAGTATATTGGAATTGCTTGCGGTCAAATTGCAGCCCTTTGACCGAATACTAGCCTTCGACTATCCCCTGATACAGTATTCTGTATTGTATTTATTATACTCGCATTGTAAGAAGAACAACAACTTCATAACGTCGAGTGACATCATATCGTATGGTCAGCTGAGACCGAATGTGTGTGATATATTTGAATTGTCTAATATATCTTTAGGAGAAGTGTCCAACACGAGTCCTACATCGGGGCACTTTGGAATGATCATAACATTATTCAACAAATTGTTAGTGTGTCAATTGCAAGCTGACACCCTCATTCTTCTATTAAATTGGACAAATGATATATTTATACAACTCAGGACGCACTATTCTGCCGGATTGAACTCCAAATTATTGATGGAATTAATTATCAATATCATCAACGTGGGATTCTGTGTTAATGAGAGAATTGTGGAAACTGTCGCTTTGAATATGCATACGTTGATAAATTATTCAAACGTGTCATGGAAGCATAACATCATGGTCAAAATGGGAGAACTGTGTCTGATTCATTTGGATAATAATAATGAGTCCATTCGGCTGAAATTTACTACTATCATATCCTTTATTCCGTGGAGCATTATAATATTGAATTTAATAAAATCTTCAGATGTTAAAACGGAAAGTTATCGAACAGCCAAATCATTATGTTTAAACAAAATGAATATTGTGAGCTCTCCAAAAGAACATCTCATGAGAGACGCATGTGGCCAAATGTCAACACAACAGTTTAAAAAGTTTATGAGTTATTTACTCACTGCCACTCCTTACAAAAACGGTTGGCTACCCGATGCATTCCTCAACTGTTGGCCTTTGACTATTGGAGGTGGAAATGATAAGCACATATCATTTTTCAGACAATGTTCTTTACATTTTTCATCTGTTTTGAGTATGTGGGCTGCATGGGAAGCTGCTAGATTTTGTATAACGCAAAAGCTAAGAACTCCGATCGGTAAACCTCAAGAGACATTCACTCATATCGAGACATCGCTTAAACAATTAGCTAGGAAATTAACATCGCCTAAATCCATAATCGACATTAAAAGTAATAGCAATTTTGATAATCATTTATCAGAGTTGACAAGAAGCAGATTACTGATAGAATTCTTGGAGTGCTTGGAAAAGGCCATTTACAATGCGGCAGAAGGCTGCACCGCAGTAATGTTACCTGTTCTCCCGGCTGTGCGCACTTTCTTTCATACAAATAATTCAACATGTAGAGAATGGCTCTGCCGTGTAAGACCTGCGGCGTTAGTGGTCGGCTTACATGTTGGGCATGCATCTGCCGTCGTTCGCCACGCTCACGCTCTGCTCGCCCCCACACCTGCTCTTCCCGCCACCCCTAATAGTGCGCATCCGTTTCCCACAGATGTACTCACATATTGTCTCTCTATGGCGAGGGCTCTTCTTCAACTCGAGGAACCGGAAGCTTTAACTGGGCTGTACTCTTGGGTTAAGAAGCAATATCATGTCAAATTATCTTGGCTGAAACCTGCGGTTGATCAATGTGCAAAAAAGTATGAATCCGCTTTAGATAGCTATTTTAAAATTCTAAACAAAAGTGATATCACACTGACTGCAAATGAGACATCAAAGAATGAAACGATTTACACTTTAGACGAACAGGAGAAGGTGTTCATCAAAGATCAAATTCAAGAATGCTTTAAGAATATTCAGTCTTGGTCAGATTTAAGAGTGTGGATAGAAAAAGAACAAATGTCATTGGGAAGACAACATGATGAATTCATTGATGAAACATTGGAAATAGCATGCCTAGAAAAATTGGCAAACGACGAAATGATGTATCCTGAAGATTTTTGTAATTGGGATAAATGGATAACCGACAGTCAGGCTCACAAACAAGAATGGTCATGTTTCAACATGTTTGATAAAACAGAATCAAAATTAAAGTGTGCAGCTTTTAACGTTTTGTATCATCCGAATGGTGTTTCAAATGCTTCTGAAACAATAGAAGATTGTTTCAATATACTTCAATCAAGTCTTCACGAACTATCTAGGAATCAACCATCCGAGTTCCTAACAAATAATCATATTTTACATTTTGCCGCTGCTGGACTGAAGAATGTTATCTATGGCAAACTGACTAATCCTTTTACGAGTGCGTCAGCTCAAACGACACTAAAGAATATTGATCCTTCTGTATTAATCAAAGTTACTTGGTGGTCAGATTATTTTTTGAAGATAAACTCGTCAGAAGTTGAAGTTAATTTGCTAGAAAACATGCGACTCGATCTAGTGAAATCTAGCCGCAAATATTGCAATGTGAAAACCTCCAGGAGAGAACTCATTAAATATTTTGGTACTTTAAAACATCAAAATCTGACAGACACCTCAATCAAACGATTAGAAGATGTATACGATATATTTGTGCGTACTCCTAATTCTTACGATATGAATATATGGAGTTTAAATAATGTAATAGCTATCATGGAAGCTTCAAAACTGATGTATTTGCAAGAGGATACTAGAGAAATGGCAATCAACTTATGCGCAAGTGCTTCTTTGGGTGTATCACAGAGACTTACTTTAGCAGAACATGCATATGAATTCAGAGAAAAGGGAACTAGAATGCTTCTAACACTTTCCAAGTGGGTTCAGAATGAAACTGATAAATTATTGATTAATAATTTGAATTCTCCACTGACTAAGCTCGTAACGGCCTTACCAGAAATCGGTTTGGTTAATAATAATGTGTCAACGAATGTGATACCCATATCGGATTCCGCTGTAGGAAAGTTGCTACAATTCAGTGTAAATCAATGTCCAGGACTAGCCAAAGCCTGGTTTACATTCGGCTCTTGGTGTTTCCGCTGGGGCAGGAAGATGGTTGAATATAGTTCTAACATTGGTGGCCAATTGACGGAGAATGATAAGCTTCAAGTTCAAAGTATAATGTTACTGGGAAGCCCAAAAGACTTTGAAACAATTTGCGAGATATTATCTAAAACCAGAGTCTCTTGCGATGACGAAGACATAGATTGGAACGAAATCAACACTTCTGAAATGATAGAAAGCCAATTGAGGAGTGTTCCTTCCCTGCGAAATGCTTATCCTGAACATGTCGTATTGCTGGTTGATATTTGGAGACAGGCACAGAAAAGAGTGTTTTCTTATTATGAGCTTTCTGCTGATGCATACTTCAAGTTTTTGGAATTGAGCTCCACGAGTGAAAATACAAATCATAATGGTGAATGTTCAATAGTGATAGCGACATTGAGACTGCTTCGTTTGATTGTCAAACATGCTATGGAACTACAGAACGTGTTAGAATCAGGTTTGGCCAATACGCCTACCCAACCGTGGAAAGTTATCATTCCGCAACTCTTCTCGAGATTAAACCATCCAGAGAATTATGTGAGGCGAAGAGTATCAGAATTGCTCTGTCGCTTAGCTGAAGATACTCCTCATTTAATTACTTTCCCCGCTGTGGTGGGAGCTGTGGAAAATGAGAAGATTAATTTGGCCGATATTAGTTTTCCTAAATCCATCTTTATGGATTCCGAAAATATGGAAATGTGTACAGATGATGATTCTATGGATAATAGTGATGCTGAAAGCGAAAAAGAAAACGATTTGAATTCTTGCTTTATGGATATGGTGGACACATTATCTAAACAAGCACCTGAAACAATATTACAAGTGCAAATATTGGTAAAAGAATTGAGAAGAATAAATCTTTTGTGGAATGAGCTATGGTTAGGCACTTTGGCGCAGCATCATTCAGAAATAACTAGACGGCTCGCCCAACTCGATATGGAAATATTAAAAGTTAAAAATAATGTTACTCTTCAGCAGGAAGAAAAGGAGAAATTAATATCTGAAAAGCATCGCATTATTTTGAAACCGATTTTATTTGTTCTGGAACAATTGGCTGATATCACATCTGCAGCACCCGAAACCCCGCATGAGCAGTATTTTCAAGAGAAGTTTCTGGACTCCATTACCAGTGTTTTAGATAAATTGAGAAATCCTACAGATCCAGACAAACCCAAAGAATCTTGGCTACCCATCAAAGAACTTCAGATTAAACTACAACAAAAGTCTTGCAAACGATCTTCATACTTGCTGAAGATGTCTGATATAAGCCCTATCTTATCCAAAATGTCTAACACCGTAATATCCATGCCGGGTGTTCACAGTACTTGGAATAAACGAGTAACGATCATGTCCATTAACGACACTGTGGCAATATTACCTACCAAAACAAAACCCAAAAAACTGATTTTTCACGGGTCTGATGGGAAAACTTATACATACTTGTTCAAAGGTCTCGAAGATCTCCACCTCGACGAAAGGATCATGCAATTCTTATCCATAATAAATACTATGATGGCGCACGATAAGGAAGATAACTGCAATCAGACATACAGAGCGAGACATTATTCAGTAATTCCACTAGGCCCTCGCTCCGGACTGATTAGCTGGGTAGATAATTTGACTCCACTATTCGCGCTGTATAAGCGCTGGCAACGAGAAGCTGTCGTGACAACTGCGAAGAGTAATAAATTTGTAACAGTTCTCAGACCGTCTGAATTGTTTTACAACAAACTGACTCCGTTATTGAATGCCGCCGGTGTGAGCATGGAAAATAGAAAAGACTGGCCTGTCAGTATATTGAAAAAAGTTTTGACCGAACTGATGGCTGAAACTCCGAAAGATTTGCTCGCAAAGGAACTATGGTGCGGTAGTGTAACACCGGGACAGTGGTGGAGAGCCGTGCGAAGGTACAGCTTTTCTGTGGCAGTCATGAGCACTATCGGTTACATCATAGGACTGGGGGATCGGCATCTCGATAATGTATTAATTGACTTGAGTACCGGTGAACTAGTGCATATCGATTACAACGTTTGTTTCGAGAAAGGAAAGACTTTGAGAGTTCCTGAAAAAGTGCCATTCAGGATGACACCTAATCTGGAGCATGCTTTGGGAGTCACCGGCGTGGAGGTGAGTCATTTTATTTATTGCAATATCACAATTTAAACACAACTGTTTGAAATCTGGCTAAATATATTCGATATACATGTATATTGTTGACATTTCTCATTGTAATGTTTTAGTTAGTGCTCTTGGGATAGACCTGCATAGACCTCTTTCTTCTTCATGTATCTTTTTATCTACGTATACTTGTGGTTTACTTTTTGTGGAGTTAATTGAAATTAAATTCTTATTGATGCAACAGAAATTATTATTAAAAACTGTAGGAACAGGATGGTAGGATTGGTAATATTTGATGTGTTTTACATATTTTAAAAAAATAAGCAAAAGATAGCCATGTTCACAATCATTTAACGTGTTCCTGCTGTGGAATCTTCTTCATATTTTATTGTGTCCTAACTTAAATTGATTTATTAGAAATTTCTCTTCCCTGTTAAATTGCCCAGTGCGTGCACTAAATTATTAGTGGGGTTTTAAACATGGGGGATAATGCATTACATGCATAGATTTGAAGCTTGGCTCATATGTAATATGTACAAGCACCGAAGTGTTAACATTATTAAAGACTAAATCATCATCAAAGAATTTTTAATTATAAACTTATTAGATATTAGACATAGACTTTAGCCATAGACTTTAGCTGTGGCAAATTAGATATAGATAGGCTTATTAGATATAGACTTTAGCTGTGGCAAATATGACTAGAGAAAATGTTAAGATTTTGTATTTGAATTAATTTTTAATTTGTGTGGTCACCAGATATCATTCATATTTTGTTATGAAAGCTAACGATTAAAAGTTAATCGTCTTATCGTAATTAATACTTCTCTATTATTGTTTATATATTTTTTTATTTAGTAGAGACATCTGTGCATAAATATTTTAAATATTAGCCAGTATACAAACCTTAAATAAATCTTCATTAATTTTACTTTGTGTCGTTAGATGTCATTGTTTTCTGAATTTTAGTTCTTGCATTATTCGTGAAATTTTATAAATTAATTAATAAAATACTTACTTTTGATCTCATAATTTTCTTATCTTTCCGTTGTATGCTTCAAAATTATTAAATGGCAGTTATTGAATAATTTACCAATTTTCCATTTAACCTATTCGTCAGTATGCTGTTTTTTTATATTTTCGTATATTTTTATTGTTCATTTTATTTATTTGGCAAACCAACAGCTACAAAAATATCAATAAAGTATATTGTGGACATGTTCCATTACGGATTCGCGCTCGCGCGCAAAATGAAATGCTCACCAAGTTATATTCTAATGCGTATATTCCTTTTATTGAACGCAGACAAATAAATGTTGAGTTTTATTTACAATTAAGTACATGCACGCACTATAATAAACGTGCAACGTTTGGTATCATTCTATTATACTCGTAACGAAGGAATGAGTGATGAGTGCAGAAAGTGTTCATTTTATTTATTCGCTACCTAATAATCAAAGCGCGAAGAAGAAGATAGAGATGTCGGCATGTTAGTCGATACAGGCAGACGCCGGGCGTTCAGACGTAATAATTCGGATGGCTGATTATCTTCGCCGCCGCGCTGCGAGTCTCCGCGTGCTCTACGGGGAGCGTGGCCACGGAATCGCCGTCGGAGTCCTTACTGCTGGAGTCTATCATTCTCATGTTGTTCATCTCGTCGATTGTCAGGTCCTCGAAGCCCATGTTCTCGATGATGTGGCACTTGCTCGCCATCCCGCCGTCCGCCATCCCGGCCTCGAAGCCGGCGTTCTCTATAATCCTGCACCTGTCACTTTTGACGCTGTTGTTGTTGATGACGAGGGATCTCTCTCTGACGTTGGTGCTGTTGTGGTCCGGCTGGGCGTCGGGCGCGTCCGGCGGCTCCCTCCGACTGATGGTCTCGAGGGGCAGCTTCCGGTCGGCGGAGGCGCGCGCCGCCGTGTTCCTGAAGCTGCGGCTGAACTCCGGACAGTCCGGGCTCTCGCAGCGCAGCAGCCGCAGGAACGCCCGCCGGAAGCCGGTGTTCTTCCAGGCGTAGATCAGCGGGTTCACCCCGGAATTGGCCATCGCCAGGGAGAACACCGCCTTGTACAGCAGCGCGTTGTTGATCGGCGGCGTCGTCATGGCCTGGGTGCATATCACCACCACGTACGGCATCCAGCACACGGAGAAGCTGCCCAACACCATCAGCACCACCTGCAATCATCGGCACGATGTGCGTCTGTGTCTGCAGTCGAACACGGGCGAAAGTATTCAATTCAAAGAGTGAGAGTGAGAGGGGAGCTCGGGTTACCTGAATGCTCTTCCAGTCGTTGGTGCCGGCCGAGAGGCTCGTGGTCGTCCGTAACCGCTTCGTGTGCAGGGTCGCTTCTCGCCATATCCTCCAGTAGATGACGAGCATCACCAGCCAGATCATCGAGAACAACGGCGCCAGAACGTTGGTCGTGTATTCTTTCGGAATGACCTGGAAATGCGAAGCGGCGCGTTATGTTTTCTATACTTATGTGTAACATTACTGACCGACTTTACGAGCACGATAATAACCTTGTGCATATCGCAAGAGTTATTGGCCATCCCCCAGTTGTTCCAGAAGATGGGTATGACGCTGACACTCACCGCCATCGCCCATCCGACAGCCATGAGACTGCCCGTGGCGACTTTGCTCATGTATCTGTTGTAATGCAGCGGGTGAAGTATAGCGACGTACCTGGAAAAGAATGTTGTAGAATTTAGTCGAAAACATTTCGAAAAGTAACGAGTCCGTAAGCAATGAGTCCGTAGCGTTCCCGATCCCGATCCCGATCCCGATCCCGGCGTACCTGTCCACGGCGATGAGTATAAGGTTGAGAATGGAGGCGCAGCACGCCAGGGTGATGAGGATGAACCTGAGGACGCAGGTGCTCTTCATGCTGCCCAGGTTGTCGTCCAGGTAGAAGGCCAGGTGGTAGGGCAGCGTGAGGCCGACGCTCAGGTCCGAGATGGCCAGGTTGAGCACGAACTTGTTGGATATCAAGTTGGACAGCCGCCTGCTCAGCGTGACGGCGAGGATCGTGAGCGTGTTCCCGCAGAGGATGATGACCATCAGCAAGCCGTCTATGATGGTCCACACCCATATGGGCTGCCCGTCTTCCGTGAGGTCGAACGACGTCACGTTGCTCGCCAGGACGGTGGAGTTGAGTATCCCCAGGTCGCCCCCCGCCACCATCTCCTCGGCGTGCGCCACTTTGTACATCGTGTAATTACTCAGAAGAGTCTCCATTTGGAATTTGCACTTTTTGGAATGTTATCGAAATATCTATCTTCGGACACGACACATTTTTACGGCTGAATGAGTTTCAGCATTTTCATTCCTAATTACGTCCGACACTTTGGGGTACTTTTCACTCTCTCATTCGGGGCCCGCCGATTTTTTGTGTAAAATGTCACATTTATTATTCAGCCTGAACCTGTTCAGCTCATCCTGCCGAGAGTGACCGCACGGCCGCGCGACTGTAACGGTCCACCGGCGGCGATCGACCCGGCCCATCACCGCCTCGTTCTCTTCATCCATTCTTGAGTGAGGGAATTATCTGCAAAAAGGGAGAGGTTCAACGTTTAAAGTGAATACCGATCAGTTTCTCGCCCCGTCCGCCCGAGCATACTCACACACGAGTATACTCGCTTTTATTAGACCCGATTTTGGCACACTCGCAACGCATGGCGGGAACATTGCGGACCCTCTTGGAACTCTCACTCACACATCACGCCGAGTTCTCTGGAAGTGGCGGATGCTAGGATGCTACTGTTACATTTTCAACGATGCCTTTCAATGTGTCATATATATTGCGGCGGAAAATATTTATCATTATTTTTTTACCTCATAGCGATGATTACCGAGAACGCTCGCAATTATAACTGATGTGAACATTTTTCTTTATATATTACAAAAAGGATTTGAAATGAGTATACGTTTTGTTTTTCTTGCTGATTTAAAAATCAGAATGTTCGAGAAAAGCTGTAAGAAATAATGTACGAGTGTTTATTTCAAAATGATTTTGATCGAATCAGTCTGGAGTTGCCGAAAGTTTCAGTGTATGTTTCTATATACTTCCCGATAATATAAGCATCGAAACGTCGCCAGCGAGCGCGGACATTCTGAATGGGCTCAGCTTCCGGCCGTGACCTTCCGCCTACTTTGCCATTTTATATTTTTATTATTATTATTATTATAACATCACGCCGTTTCCCCGAAGGGGTAGGCAGAAAGGATCGAGCGCCAGACCATTCTATCCTGACATACATCTCTCGCTTCTTCCCACATTCATACACATCCTCATGCATGCTCTGCGATTATTCCGACTACGAACAGAGCCATCGATTAGGATTTGGTTA
>JAPMAF010000847.1:0-12612 GCA_026537445.1 Silvatares holzenthali
AAAGTTATTTAATAATGAAGCAGCGATTAAATAAGCGATAATCAACCTTTGTAGATATTATACCAGTCTACAATGATATCCTTAAGAAGTAAATAATATCAAATTGTATGCCTATTAATTATATTTTATAATATTACAGCTTGATGATCAAAACCAATATCAGCAACCTATTCGAGCCAGTACAACTAGGTGAGAAATGCTATGAATATGTTGCAAAGGAATAGTGTAAACAATTCTTTTTTCCTGTGTTTTCACTTTCATAATATTGTATAACATAATTAAGAGTATTTTCCATAGTAATTCTGTTAGATGTCTATGTAATATTTTGTAGACTTTGTAGCCAGTAGTACTTTAATATTCTATGTAGTAAATCATTTGTATGAAATATTTTCAATTGTTTGCGGAGTAACGGATGTATCTACACCATGCCAATAAGTATGCAAGACAGCTGTTTGAGTTGAACAAATATAAAGTGAATTACAAAGGAATATACAAAAAATAATTTTTAAAATTTGATGATACTATAAATGTGTTAATTTAAATGTTAAAATTAATTACTTTCCAAAAAGTTCTAATAATCAGAATAGTTTACAAATTAAAAAAGTTGACTTATTAATGTGGACTACTTATATTAAACAAATAATAAACATAAAATTTAAATAGTAATAAAACTGAGAAATTTAGAAAATACGCACGAAAGGATAAAATAGGAAGCGTCTAAAAATAACTGCAGAAGCAAACCTCTCGCCTTCTGTTGAAAAGACAAGGTCAATAGCCTCAACAACTATTAAGCATATACGATGGCAGGCGTGTTTATGAAGGAGCAGAGTATTTTGCCAGTATGGTCTGTCACAAATGGCAATCGTCACTTGTAATTAATACCACCAACAATCATTAAGTAATGAATGAAACCTCAAATTTAAGATTAATTAAATCTTAAGTTATGATTTAGAATAATCTATGACTAGTTGGTAGAAATTAACACTACCCACTGAGTTAACCCTTGGTCATTTCTTAACTGCCATTACTATTTTCAAGAATTTTCTCTTTTTATATTAAATAATGTAGATTTGCATGAAAATTTATTTTAGGACCGGTGATTGTTTAGACCTTAATTTTTGCTTGTGTGCCACCAAAAAAGTTCACGATACATACATGTATGATATTTAATTTTTCAACCGCTTCGATATTCAAGTAGTTTAAGTTGTTTGAGTGCCAATAAATTTTTCCATCTTTGATACATAAGCCGTTGGTTCTCCACTATAGTTTTAAGATGACTACTCCCAATAGGTTGATAACATCAATTCGACGTAAATAATTAGAGAATACGTAAGTGAACGTTGTACAGATTAAAATTAACTAGCACATGTATGTATGTATTCCAAAGTGCACTGGACGATAGGAATGAGTTGAGTTACGATGTGTCAACCCGTGGCATATTGAGGATTATATCCACCTCACCCAGGATAATTCTTCCACCCAGCACCACACCTCAACCACAACCATCTCCACAACCCGTCACTAGAGCACCCTTGCAAAGGTACTACAAAACACTCAAAGAGATGACATCATTGCTTCGCTAGCTTCATCGCTGCATTGTCATCTCTTTTATCGCTTCAATACATTCATTACTTCATCACGTAAATATGTTCGATCCATTACATTTCATATCATCCAACGCCAACATTGTATGTATGATCTTAGTAAAATTATACTAATCTTTCTGTTAAGTCAAATGTTGGCCACTATAGTTGTAAATTTCTTTGTAGCAAATTATTTTATACATTACATGTTTCAAAGATTTATAATGACTCAAGGAAGTAAATGTTTTAAAAAGTATAAAAAACATATTTAATTTTTTCCATAGTTACTTTGTGGTAATCCATATTTATATATAATGAAAAAAAATCTCTAATACCACTCATTATATATTTGTCTCTCTCCCTCTCTAAGAGCTCTGCTTCATTGATACGGCAAAAGGCATCATAATTCTTTGGCGCTTATCAAAGTATAAATGAGCCACTAAAGAAATTTGAGCTATATTCAGCATATTTTTCTTCCTAAAATCTGTCAGTTTCATAGATTCTTCCGAATTGTTAATTAATTTATATGGCACATTACATACCTCATTACTTAGGCCATATTGCTTCTTAACTGTATTTTAATTTATTTACTTAAATATAATACATTCAACTCTCACATTTTTTTCAAATCCAAAGCGATGATTAATCGTTAAATGTTTGTTTTAAAGAAATTTTTATATTAAAAAATATTATTTATCTACTCATACATATCCACACTTAAATGCAATGTCACATATCTATATATATTTTTATAAATCAAATATATTTAACCACACACAAATTCAAATGTGTATATAAAGTTGAATTCACATATACATATTTTTGATTGAAACATGCTCCTGTATAAAAATATGTAGATATGGACAAGGCTTTAAATAAACATTTATGTTTGTATGTTGACATTAGGATAATGTATTGGTTTTTTCCTTTTGTATGTGACAATTACATGCATGTAGGTGTGAAAACGGTATTAGAAGTTTAAATTCTCAAACTCCTTTACCATTCTAAGCAAATTGCTTTGCCAAACAATTTGTATGTTTTGCCGATGAACAACTGCCTCCTTGAATAATTGTAAAATGTAAAATGGACTTTTATATTACTTAAAAGAAGCCATATTACCATTTATTTTTGGAGACCTCATATACTTTGAAACATGTAAAGGTAGTTGAAATCAAACCAAATATTGTATTTCTTTCTTGAATTTTAATTTACTTAACTCTTTGTAGTTATTTATCATTTATATTTGCATTGTACAATAGTATGCTTTTGTAGTATCCTTTATTATCCTCTTTCACCTCTTCTGTCCTGTACATTTGTATAGTATTTACATTTATCATATATCCGTTAATCTATTCCATTACAGATTGCATTTTTACGCCATTTGCTCATCGCTTTTATTGCAATTTTCACATTGTTTTTACGAATGCTGTTTTGAAGAATTTGTCAGAATCACAATTCTTTTAGTTGTGGTACATCTATATTTTTACTAACTGTTTCTGGTCAATAATGAAATTATTTGATATTATATACAAAATATTTTAATACAATGTCAAAGAAATGTTAGAATATAAATGGATTAAGTTTATCAAAATACGCTATTTTCAAAACTAATAGAAGTTGTTCGCAAAATGTTGCATATTTATGCAACAAAATTAAAATAGAAAATGGTTTCACGTTGATGCCATCTTTAGTTATCACATGTATTTTGTTTACCTAACTTATTTAAATAATCTTTGGAAACAAAGATTCCTCATAAAACTAATCTAGAGTTACAGTAGATCTTGTTAGATTAACTTATTAATGTATTCATATCATAAATTACTTAGTCATTGGGGAGTATAATTTTTGTGTTTTAACAGATCTACTACCACGATTGAAAGCTTGAAAGGAAATCTGAATCCTCCAACTGAAAGACCCAAACCTTTAGTGATTACGACACCCCTCCGCTTTAGTAGCCGGTTCAGGAGCGACAATGATAATTCACTAGCACAGCTTGACTCTCCACAGACAGACTTACTTCACCCGACCAAGCGTGATAGCCCCTCCAATGGCACTTCAATCGGACAACATATTTTTGATTTACAACCACTCAATGAAAATGTAACCCTTAATGTTTCTACTATTTCCGAGCCCGTGCAGATGGTGAATAAATCTAGATTTTTATCCCTCACTACTGGTTTCACTTTCCAAAGAGACAATGATGACACCGATAAAGAATCCAGTTACACTCTCCGAGTGTTCAAGTCTCCTTCGATAGCTGTTCCTGAACCTAACAACTTACCCCAACTTGACAATAACAAATACGATACGAATGCTTCCCCGCAAAAAGTTTCTTACAAAATAGACGATCTCACAGTTACAGACGAGAGAAATGATTACAAGATTATGCAAGAGACATCAACTCTTGAAAATATTACTGTTGAATCTACATCAACGACTGAACGATCCACACCGCTTACTTTTGTCATTAAAAATCTGCCTGAACCGGGGCAGAAACCGATCGTCATTCAACTCAAAGCGCGCACTGGTCACCGAACTCACGGTCCGAGAATTAATTCCGATGAAATAGTTCCCATTTATAATCGACCAATTAACAAAGTTCTCAATTTACAGCCTGACAAATCTACATACATAAATTCTGTTCCGAGGAATCAAGAAAAATCGTACGATGATAGTAAATTTATTCCACCTACAGCTTATCCACAAAACTTGTGGAGTCATTTAAAAAATGTAATCAAACGTCCAGTAATTCCTTCTGAAACTACTGAAAATCCTAATGTTGAAGAGCGAGATGAAGTTAGTACAGTATCATCGACTTCTCAAAGGCCATCATTTAAATCTCGTTCCTCACATGTTGAATCTACAAACAAAGATGCTATTTCACCTGATAACAATAGGCGATCCAACAATATAGAACCATTACCGAACAATCTGTCAGGCAGAAGGAAAAATTTCAGGGACATATTCATCGCTAAAACTGAAAGTTCTATTTCAAATCAACCTAATGTATCACCTTATAAAACACTTGAAAACTTGCGTAGGGATCTTTTAGATTCAAAAACACAAAGTACTAATCAAGTTAACTTTGCAAGCAGCACAACACAGGCTCCCAAAATAAATAACATTCGTGAAAATACAGGTACATTTGATCCCTTTGAAAATAACCAATCTTCAGGTACTGAATCTTTCTCAACACATAACGTGAGATCGAATCAACGTAGGCAACGAATCACAACATCAACGGAAACTCCTACTTTTAGAAGGAAACAAAACTTGAGGAAAAATTATTTCGCCAACTCCATTGGACAAAATATTCTACAAAATATAAAACAAATATCCAGTTTCCAAAGTGAACCTATCGCCGAGAAAATTCCGACATCCAAAGGTAAATTCTTTAAGGATATTAATATTGACTCTGAAACGGAAGTTTCAGAGAGACCGTTTTCAGATAATTATCAGGAACAAAAGTCTTCATCATATAAAGAATCTGAACCTATTCCAATCTTTGATAGTTCTTTTGATTCTGTATCAGATATCGAAGAAAAGTCTCGTGTATTAAAGAATGATTATATAGATGAACTTGAACCACCCAAATTCAACAGATACGATAATCAGAATAAAAGTACTGAAAGACAGAAAATATATACTACCACTTCAGAGAGTATTCCCATCATTGTTGAATCGGTAATAGATTCGGAAGAGTATGATGATACAGTTCTACCGAGCAGTGGAACAATACGTAATTTAGATAACTACGATCATTCTAACGGTGCTCAAAATTTTGCAAATGCCGCGTTCGATGTACCAGTCTCAGCTATTCCATTATACAACAGCAATTATAGATCCAATAAGTCGCAACAATATGAAATCACAACTCCTCACAAAGATGTAATCAAAAAATTCTCTACAACCATAAGGTCTCCTCATTTAGTTGGTGTCTTTATGCGTAATGAAGCAGACGACAAGACTGACAATCGAAACGTTTTTGAAACATCTTTAGACCAACTGTTTAGTAACAGACCGACGGTAAGGATTGACGATTCACAACCCACTACGAGACGAGACAATCTGATCGAAATCAGGACAAGTACTTCAGAAACACCGCTTACGACCACTGCTCCTTCATCCACCACACTCCCACCGGTCACTACCACTTCAGCATCCACCACCACCACTACCACAACCACAACAACCAGTTCGCCATCCACATCCACATCCACCTCCACATGGAGCACTGGCATTCCCCGCCCCGCCCCACCAGGCCGTCCGCTCCGCGTGAACGCGGCCATCAAGTCTAAGACATCGATGACAGCCAGCCGTCGCAGTTTCACCCCTACAAAATGTACAGAGAACAATTTGCAAAATCCCAAATGCAACGAAATAAAACTGCAGAGGTACCGGACAGTTTTTAGAACATTAAATTCTATTATTTTAATTGTGGAATCCTTCTGTCACTACAAGCTGGCTTGATTCTCGGGTGGAGGTCTACTATCGAGCTACGTCTCGAGGCATGCGTTTCTGTCCTAATGCAAACAGAAATAACTGGCATGTTTTACTTTTTAACACTGGCAAATTACTTAATATACACCACTTTCCTTTCACATTTCTGCGCTTTCACTTCACTCCCTTGGTAACGAGACTAAACTTATCTCATAACAGACGGACAAACACACATTAGATGCAAAACTCTCGCAAACATTTCATACTCTACATTTGTAGAGTAATATTCATGATCTTACTACAAGTACTAATTCAAAACACACACATTTCTATACTTTTGACAATGGACCACCCAAATACCTTGATAATACAACTGCACCAACATCTTTCAGTTTGTAAGTTTGAATGCACTTTCAGTTGTTGATTAAATCACAGTAGTCAAAGTATACCCTAACCTTAGTTAACTATCGCAATTTGAGTTGGTTATAATGTGGTTCATGTGCCCTATTGTTCAAAGTGGTTGGCTCAAATCATGCAAGCAGTTACTGAATACGCTTTTAAGTAAATATACTATAATAAACAAAAGAGCTTACAAATAACAACGCTTTTAATTGTAGTTAGCAAATCGTATTGATTTAAACTGTTTATGTGCTTCTAGAACGAACACTCACGGACGAGGAAGCGCTCATTACTCTAAGGCTAATGGAGGAGATCAAAGTACTGTGAATTCCAACCGGGGTACACCACCGTCGTAAGTATTAAAATAAAATAACAATATGTATTAATATTAGTTTGTTCAAAATGAACCAACATTCAATTAAATTATGGTTGATTTTAACCAATCTGCAACCAAATAGCTCATTCTAATTTTGACATGCGTTATTTTATAATTTAAGAACATAAATAGAATAAATAAATATTTTTTTTCAAACCATACCTACTTTTAACTCAGCCTTAATAGAATGTTTGATATTATAAAAGTGCAGATTATTTCAATATGAATTCTCCATGGTTAGGTATTAACTGTATAGCATGTACATTCTATAAAATTATGTATATATATATTAAAATATCTATCAGACTAAACTGGAGCATTTTTAATACTGTCATTGGCAGTTTTGTAGAGATATTATGACAGGACCACTGAAATTAACCGTCCCCAATTGTATCGTAATATTTTTTATTTGTTTTAAATCCAGTCGAGTCCGCCCCACGCTTAAGCCCTCGACATCCATCGTATCAAAGGCGTCAGAGTTTGTAGACATCTACCGTTTCCCACCGAGGAGACCTGATCCAGTATACCCCACTCCGCAAGTAGACAAGACCGCAGCCAAATGCAGGAAGGACGTTTGCCTTCTGCCCGACTGCTGGTGCGGAGGAAAAGACATCCCGGGTAATTTTATTATTCTTATTTAGGCCAAGATAATTATTCTTTCATCTAAAATGATTATTTTTATGATTTAATCATACTTATTTTTTATTCTCTCTTCAGTAACTTTATAGTTTTTATTGTTAGTAAAATACTTTTTTGTTTGACTTTGTCAAAACCACGTATATTTAATAAAATTCAACATATTTTTTTCATATGCTGACCATTTTCAAGAATGTAAACGTTTTTTATTTTTAATTCCTCAAGATAACATTTTTAAAAATATTTCTGATTTGGATAAAAAAATATTTTGTATATATTCTTGGAAATGGTCAGCATATGACAGAAATGTTTTGAATCACATCAAATGTAGGTGGTTTTGACAATAAAAAAAGTATTTGATGAAAGAAGGTAATATTTTTAAATTAAACTATTACTTTTTTATAGGACATTTAAATTGAAGTCAGAGTAAATGAACTAAACCAGGAGACTAAATTATTTATCAATATTAGTGGAACTCAGAAGCAATGTAATACTTACGATCTTTAAGATTTTATCAAATTGAAACTACTCTGATTTCGTTCTTTTGAATTATTTGTTTTTTCTCTAAGTAATTTTTATTTATTTTCACTATTATTGTATTTGTAACCATTCAGTTCTCTCCTCTGAAAAGTCATATATATGTTTTGTACTGAACTAAGCAATCCACACAGGCAATTTACCAGCTGAAGAAGTACCTCAAATGGTTTTGATAACGTTTGACGATGCAGTCAACGATTTGAATAAAGCTACATACACAGAACTGTTTGAGCAGGGACGGAAGAATCCCAACGGATGTCCCATAGCTGGAACATTCTATGTATCGCACGAGTGGACGGATTATAGCCAAGTCCAAAACCTTTATGCAGACGGCCATGAAATGGCCTCGCATACAGTATCGTAAGTTGTGTCCAAAGATTATATCATAGAGCTTAATTGGACTGTCTGGTTTGTGTCTTTCCGTGTTATTTCTGCAGTTTAACTTGTGCTCCTTATCCACACTTGACGCCAACTTTCTTCAAATGTTATTTTTGTGTTTAACCGTGTTTTATTTTCTATCGTCTTTATCAAGGCATTGGCTTTTCAATCGAAATTTCAGTGTGCAAAAAATTGCATACCATAAATAGCAAATCAGAAGCATTTTGACTTTTGAATATTAAATTATGCCTTTATGAAGACTAACAATTATCTGCTGTAATTTGAAGCATTTTCAAAAAATGAGAGAAGTTTGTAAGAGGAACTCATGTGATCATTCCAATTTTACAACCCTATAGTATTCTATTTCATTTTGACTCATTTTACTTTTAAAGTTTCAACCAAATTCACTAACAATGTGTTTTGTTTTCTTATTCTCTTTCCTTTTCACTTCTTCCTCTAACTGTCTCTTGTGTCGTCACAACTAACCTGATTTCCAAAACTAACTCTCGTCAAAATCCTCACCTAAACATCTCGCATCTATCATCCCTGCACTCGTATCTCTTTGCAATCGGACCCCTCCACACGTGCCCCACATCCCGAAAAAAAAACAGGTGATCTTCCGCTGGAAGAGATTCCCCAATTGGTTCTTTTGACCTTCGACGACTCCGTGAACGACCTCAACAAGGGACTGTACAGCGACCTCTTTGACAAAGGTCGAGTGAACCCGAACGGATGTCCCATCTCGGCTACTTTCTATGTATCCCACGAGTGGACAGATTACAGTCAAGTGCAGAACTTGTATTCAAGCGGACACGAAATGGCCTCCCATACTGTGTCGTAAGTTGGAAAATTTCAAATGCAAGCAATATTTATGTTAACTAAAATTACTATCCAACATGATACGTTATTTAATATAACTATATTACAAACGAGCCGATAAATGCAGTGCTATATTCTGCATCAAAAGCACCACAAACTCCATAAATATTATATATATTTATATCAATTCGTCTATCAACACGATAATAATATTTTTGCAATGTGTCAGGAAATGAACAGCCTATATTTTACTAATACATTAAAAGAAATAATGCTGTGTTAACTCCGTATCTAACATATTATTTTATGTTTGCTTCTGTGATTAATATTTCTAGCTTATTATTGTCATTAATATTATATTTAACATCAATGCTTTCAAAATAACAAATGTTTTTCTTAAAACATATTATAATGCTTTAGCGAATACAAATTATATAATATTTCAACAATGAATTACATAATATTTCAATCATGATGAATAATCTATTTTATATTTATAATAATTCAACCAATACTTCTTATGCCTAAATTGAATTAAATAAGGTTTTGTTAAACAAAATTTGTTTAAGGGCAATCCCCTTCTGTGATTTCCTTTATAAATCATTTACTAATTAAATTAAATAAAATAACCTAATTTAATAATTATTTTTGCCATTATATTACAATTTAAAATATTTTTTCCAGTTTTCATTTAAGAAATTGTTTTTTGACAGTTAAAAGAGGTGACAAACGTCTTGCAAACTTGTTACAAGGTTCAATCTTGTCACTTTTTCTATCGATATTTTTAGTAGTTTTAATTATCTAATATATTTTGTACCAATTCTAATGTATTTACTAAACCAAAATGTGCAGCGAGCTGAGGTTTAAGTAATTGTACTTCTGTCATATTATTACCAATTGGTTTAAACATTAAACATTTGTAATTCCATATTTTTACTATTGTTATTATGATATATATAGGCACAGTTTCGGTGAACAATTCTCTCAAAAGAAATGGAATCGAGAGATCGCTGGTCAGAGGGAAATCTTGGCTGCTTATGGTGGAGTTAAACTGGAAGATGTTCGAGGCATGAGGGCTCCTTTCTTGTCTGTCGGAGGAAACAAAATGTTCAAGATGTTGCACGACTCCAACTTCACTTATGATTCCTCTATGCCAGTCTATGAAAACAGGCCTCCCAGTTGGCCATACACTCTCGATTACAAGATCTTCCATGACTGCATGATTCCGCCTTGCCCTACAAAATCCTACCCAGGTAATTTAGAAAGTTTTAAAATATGAATATTTTTATTTATATTTCAATAAAGGTAATACTATCAATAGATACATTGAGGATGTGGAAGATGTAAACTCTTGATTTTTCACAAATAAATATTGTCACAAATTTCTTACTGCAAAGCAATCTGCAACTATAAATGTGATTAATTTAAATTTAAAAAGAAATTTTCAAAATGCACTTAATAGTAACATGTCATGTAATGTTTTAAATGTGATTTACCCTTTTTTTATTTTTCATTGTAAATAGCCAAATGTCTCATAACCTTAAATTTGAATGTATATATGGAATAATAAAAAAAATTGCATAATTTTAATGAATTATTTTTAAAAACATGGAATCGATTTTTTTATAAAATGCTTTTATAAAATATTTGAGCTAATTTGACAAATTAATATCACTAGTCAGCTGATTCAAGAGTTGAAACATTGATCCAAAGCCAATATATAGGGTGCATGAGAACCAATAAATTCTAGGGCCTCTTGGCTATGGAATGACCTTCCGTTACCTATGTTCTCTCCCATTTTAACATGAGCCAAGACCCGTGTTGATTCCACCCTTTCCTCTTACGTCTAGCATTTAAGGATGTTATAGGCCTACTCTGATGGCGAACTTCAAAAATATGTATATTTTTTGGCAATTCTGTTTTTTGTTGTAAAAACTACATTAAAAAAATCATTTCTCGTTGTTTATATTGCGTAAGTGAAAATTATCATTATATTATGTGTTTTATTTTTCACTACTCTATTATTAGGTGTTTGGGAGGTTCCTATGGTGATGTGGCAAGATCTGAATGGAGGAAGATGTTCCATGGGTGACGCTTGCAGCAATCCTCCTGAAGCTGATGGTGTATACAAAATGCTAATGAAGAACTTCGATAGACATTACTCAACAAACAGGTAAGCTCTCAATAACTATTTGCCTTTCTTTAAGTATATTTTGATAATTTATTGATTTAAGTCCTTTTATTTCAAATATCCAAATGCACGAGAAAAAACTGTAATATACAAATTCCAGAAATAGTGTAATACAGTTTTAGTTTGATAATAATAATAATTAAATTAAATAGTGTAATACAGTTTAGTATTCTTCTACTTCATATACTGTATGTTGATGATCATAATGGAAAAGGTCACCCTATCCTCTGCCTTCCGGAACAGCTTTTCCACGCTTCTGATTCCCGTCCAGTCTCTGATGTTACAAAACTTTAACATCTGACATTTCTGATACCTCAGTGTCTCTCAATCTTCCCTTTTATTATGAATTAAAGGAATTGGGATCTGTCATCTATTAGAGCCTGCTTGACTGTACTCACCAACTCTCGATTCTCTTGCTCCGCAAAGGACCTTAATGTTGGTCACTTTGCGCATATGATAGTATCGTTCATTTTTAATAATTCAATCTAAAAAATGACAACGAACTAACAAATAAAATATTCAGCATATAAGATTTTGAGCGAGCCATGGGATTCTAAGCATTCTATGGTAGATCCACATCAAAACTTCAGCGAAATGAACCCACACGTTAATTAAATCTTAAAATACAACAAAAAATTAATTATTTCTATATTGGGTCCATTTCCCAGAAGTTTTGATATGAATCTACCATAGAATGCTTAAAGTCTGTGAAGTACTTTGCAGCCTGAATATTTAAATATACTGAAATAACCTGCAATTAGGTGGTCGTTCGCGAAGTTTCCTTGTCAGGAAACACTATCACATTTGAATATCAAAATCATTTAAATAAAACATTGCTTATTTTGGTATTTTTCAGAGCACCCTTCGGCTTGTTCTACCATGCTGCTTGGTTCACACAAGCCCATCACAAGGAAGGATTTATCATGTTCCTTGATGCAATCAATGCCATGAAAGATGTATTCCTGGTCACCAACTGGCAAGCACTGCAGTGGGTGAGGGACCCCACTCCGCTCTCAAGGATCAACTCCTTCCAACCGTTCCACTGCGATTATCAGGTACAAAATTTTGCCATTTGAAAGGCCATTTAGTTGTTGAATCCACATATAAGAAATTATACACAATCATTGCGGTTTCAGTACTTATGTATACCTGCAATCATCATTTGATGCTGTAGTACCACAGCAGCTCTTTGCACATCAAAGAAACTGAGTTCAAAACTTTGCTGCATTCTGGTTCAAATTAAAAAAAAATAA
>JAPMAF010000851.1:0-12604 GCA_026537445.1 Silvatares holzenthali
CACAGCATTTACATGTGCAATTGTACAGTATGTTACAGACCCAGCCGGATGGTGGTGTCATGGTGTCTCATGTGTAGTATAAGATTAAAAAAGCTTGATCTACTCTTATAACTTTTTTCGTAATAAGAGTCATATTAACTATTTGATCCGTGATTTGGTTCAAGTCTTAACTAGTATGGTAATGTATAGCATGTGTAGTATCTAATAAATATGTCATAGGAAACACGCATGCCGTCACTTTAAACTATTCAACTACCATCCGACTAGGTCTTTAAAGCGTTGCCGCTCATACTGGTGTTAGGTTATTCAAATCTAACCGCAAATATAGATAAATAATGGGGTAGATACAGCCACGAAAACTACTTGTCTTGTGTGAGTTAGCAACCGGATCAAAATCAAGATCCAACCCCAAGTAGGTACGTCCTGTTTATAGCGGTCTCTTAAAATGTATTCCTATAGGTACTTGTTTGAAGATCTTTCTAGGGTATTGAAGGCTTTCTAGAATTCGGATTACCCATTTAGACAATTTAGCGCTGCATTATTAATTGTATCATTAATATAAGAGTTTCTAAAGTATTATAAATGGAATTAGTAGTTGCATTAATGTGGTGAATTAGCTTGTGGATGGGTACTACTATTTATTTTAATAAATTATACATATTCATGTTGAACATTATACCTTAATAGAATTTTCGTTTAACTGTTAACGAAATGGAAATTTCAAGAGTAAAAAAGTATATTTTTATAATGTATAAAATATGGACGTTTAACCCTATTAACGTATTTGTACGAGATATTTATACAAGTATATAGTTTTTTATGCAGTTTGTGTCAACTTTTGAAAACTAAAGCTGAATCAATCACTCATAAGGTTAGAATGTATATTCTAATATTTTACAACAACAGCATTTAATTATAATAAAGCAAACCACATACATATATTAAACGCTTTAAACGCGATTCAAGCCACCACGGAGAAACTGAAAGCTTTTGAAATATTGATGTGCCACGAAAAAAGGAATGAATGTGGAGTAGGAGCGAGAAAAATGTATTCAGATGGTTTGGGCATGTAGAGCGAATGGGTGCAGAGAGGGTAGTACGGAAGATCTACGAAGCAAATGTTGAAGGTACGAAATACAGAGGTCGCTCAAGGAAATCATACCATGATCATATCAACCAAATATTGGTGGATGGTTCTGTCCGCAGTCGTAAGAATCGCAGAGTATGCATGAGGAGATGTATGAACGTGAATGAAGCAAGAGATGTATGCCAGGATAGAGTGGTGTGGCGCTCGATTCTCTTTGCCTACTCCTACGGGGAGACGGCACGAGGGTGTATTGTATTATGTGCCGTGAAACTTGAAGATACCATGAACTACAATAGTAACAAGTATGTGTTAGAGGTTGTCGAAGTAAACGGAAGTTATAAATCGCGCGAAGAGAAGGAAAACTGTACTTCGTAACGTATTATGTAAGGCGCTAAAACACGATCGTTTCTTTTTTAAGGAAAAATATTGAAAGAGAAACGCCGACAAGAACTACTTCAACATCCGGTTGAAAAGGACTGCTGAAGAAACCTTCGATAATAGTCGTAGATATACTTTAGCTTTTAAGACGCTAACAGATTTTTAAAAACATTTTATGGCAGTTTAGTATATTAAAATGCTTACATTGTTAAAGGCCATTTGACATTATGCTGATATTGAAATGGTGCTTATAACGAAGTAGGTGGGCCAGTTGCCGCTATCGGTGATGATATCATCACAATACTGCATGTGATACGATGCACCCAAGGGAATCTTGATGACGGAGCACATCGAATACTGCGATGCATCGCATTGCATTGCTGCCCTCAAAAGAGGCGACAATTGCGGTTTATTTATGACTTTTTCTATTGTTTAGAATTACGTGGCATAGCGCATGGCGCCTCTGGCAAATTGGTATAGCTATGTGTAACACGGGCAGCGGACATGATAATAAATAGTATCCATTATATTATATATTATTGTTTCTTTCATCATGACACGGATGACTAAAGGTATTTGCACACGACACACATTCGTTCGCTCATTAATACTCGTATAAGAAGTTGAATACGTTTCAAGTTTACTATGTCGGATACCTTCGAGATGTGGAGTTAGAGGAGACCGTTAAAATAGCTTGTGAAAGTTTTGAGCATCGTCAGAAAACTGTTGTAAAAAAGTGCGGATGCTCGCTGGAAACATGATAGAATGAAGAAAGCCAAGTTTAGATATTATTGCCGATTTTTCATTATGTCACTTGCGGAGTAATTATTTGCTGCTTAACCTCTCGCATATGCATGAGTTCTGTCGTCATGTTTAACAAATCCACGTACGGAAGGGAGGGACACGTTAATTTAATTTAAACCCCGTAATAAAGGTATTAAAAAAACGATGAAAAATTTGCGAATTTAAAGTGGTCACAAGAGTCGCTTAACGAGCTTTTATAAAATTAGTTTGTACGGTCGTCCGCAGGAAAATGCAAAAGGGAACTATCTCACTCCACTGGAAATATTTTGATATGGATGTACTTATTACTACATTTAAGCACCTACTTCATTTTATAGAAAAGCGAAAATTATAATGAGAATGTGATGTACGTTTATTACCCATCCTTTTGTTCAAAATTAATCCATACCTAGAAGCTGATTCGTGTTACCTTGGAACATTTTCTGAAACGCCTACATCAATATGATTATGGCCAAATTTTATCTTCAACTCTTCATTTGTTGGATCTATCATACAATCGTAAGCATTCACAGAAGGTGCAAAATAGCCTCTTCTGGAATCATGTCAACGTTTCCGCAACGTATAATTTAAATTTTTATATTATAAATTTAAAAAAATAGCGTTTGTTTTAAAAATAGGTTACTATAATATTTACTTTACTAGAATTTTCTTGTAGTACGGAAAATTAACATCAACATGCCTCCCACTCTCTCCTGTGCACTTCTCCTCCGAGAAATGGACAGTTTTTACTGGGATGCAAAAATGATAGAACTCTACCAAACTGATTTTAATCCAAAACGTTTAAGGCTTTTTTAATATCTCATCAGAATAAACTTACGTCATGGCTCTAACCCATCTAACATATTTGCATTGGCTTAGAGTTTTCACTGCGGTAATTGATTTGCATGTTTCACTTTGATGTATCTTTTAAAATGTACACCAAGTATTGATCCCTTTATTGGTAAACACATTGTTCACTGCGAAGATCGCGTATTGTATTTAAATTAATGAATACGAATTACTGCTTTACACATTAAATTAGGTTTCCGTAATGGTCTGTGTAATCATTGAATTTATTCTTCCTTTGCGATAGGCGGTGCCAATTCACTACTGCACCCTTCAGCAGAATTAATTATTTATAGATTGGAAATCTTTAATAATGAAATGTAAGTAATCGGTAGATACCTACGTGTTTTGTGATTTATTTGAAATGATTGACTTTATCGGAAGAAATACCCTTAAGAATTTACACTAAAAGGCGTAAATCAATATAATATAGTATACCTATAAGAGATATTAATTTCACTTACGTTTTGCGAACGGCATATAGTTCGTTTTAAAGAACTCTGATGAGATAGCCAAAAATGGAGATTGATATTATCAAACGACATTTTCTATATCGAAGAAAGTAGTAAAGTTAATCAAATGCACTCTCAATAAATTATATTTGCAGGCGTAGCAAGAGGGAAGGACACTAACATAGAGTACTAACGCTAAGATAACGCCACAAATTGCGGAGTCGATATCTGCTGAATTGAAAAAAAATATAACACAGTCTCAGTGCAAGTTTTACACGTGCGTACGAAAATCGCTCTAGAGCAATACTACCATCTAATATTTTGTAAAACGTGAAACAAAATTAACCGAGCTTCATGACTAAAATTAAGCAACCGAGATAGATTCGAACGGTTGTTGGTGTCCCATGTGTAATATCAACAACTATCACCCGCAAGAATCTCTAAGTAGATTGTGAGAACGACAAGGCAATATCTAAGAATAAACTTTATACACTAGTAGCCCACTCATGACCATTATTTTATATACATTACTATATAAGTGCCATGGATACATACAAACTATTATATATTAATGAATATACCGCTTATTTAATTCCTCGTAAGTCACACAACGTTCAAGCGATGTCGATAAATAAATGAATAACGCATAAAGAATTGATCGCAGTAATCAGAAACTACAAATATAAAGATTAAATGGACGCATTCTACCAACAAGACGGATATTTAATTATATTTATGACTCATTTTGTTTGCAATTGAATATGACCGCATAACGCTTCATCTTCGTGCAATCATCACTTCTTTATTGAACGCTATTTATAAAATAACTGTTGGTGTCAAAGTTGAAAACCGTGGTTATTTCAATCTCTTCGCCGCAAAATTATAATAACATTATTTTATAATTTAGTACTTACGAAATGTCTGTACAAAAATATACTCAGGTCAAAAAAACATTTTCTATCTTTTGATTAATATAGCTTTTCTTTTCGTATTATAAATAACAAACCAAGCAATTTGTTGCCTAGTTTTGATTAAACTGCAACGGTAAATAAATAGTAATATAATTTAATATAGTATTAATTAATTGTAATGCAAATGGCTTCACGCAGCACTCGTAGTCTAACTGCAGTGCAAAAGTGTCTCATAACGTGTAATCTAATATATGGGCGATGTCAAGAAACAAAAGGGCGATTTTGTTGAAATGATAGAGTTCAATTTTGATAAAATGTTACCTTTCTGACTAGTAATAGAGATCTCTTTCACTTTTTCTTTGGCAACTTTGTGATTCTCCATTGTAAATAAATTCAGTTTATTTTCTTAGTTAATACTAAATTCAAAAACATTTGTAAACATGACCAGCCTATGGCTGAAATACGTAGAATTATATAAAATAAATAAAATGGTTGTGACTAAGAAGAAAAAAGTTTTTTTTTAGTATTAGAGAACTAACTCTAACAAGATTGACCATTTCTTCGCCTGACTTCAACCAACACAAAGAAACTAACGAATCTTGAAGATGCCACGAATATATATGGAAGTGCTGCAGACTTAGACAAGTAACATAGCTCCAAAGTGATAATTTTAGCAAATGAATATTTTAAAATGTAGAATGAAATGGAAATTGTAGCAGGTAGTTTGGATATACCATGCACACTCTTATAAAAGAATGGTTATGGAAAGAGAAGAGTCACGTCTGAAAGTTTTAAAGGAATGGTTTGGAAGCAACGTGGCATCATTCTTCAAAGTAGCAACATGATAGAAAATCTTAATGTAAAACTCAAATCTTAATATAAAACTCATTGATATCATTTAACAGCACTGTTATTTAAAATTGTATTTTATTGTTTCAGACTAAAAACATTGCCCAGCGGTGAGGCTGAAATTCTCCAAGAGCAAAGAAATTATGAAAGAAGTCCTTCGAGAAACAATTTAAATCGTGACTATACTTCGATAAATACCGGCCATTCAAATCGGTACCGGGGAAGACGTATCGGTAATGACCCAGATGTTGCTTACAGTCACTTCCAACCCAAGGTCATCACAATCCCACCAGGGAGGAACATCTACAAATCCCTCGAAGATCCCGCAATGTTTTACAAGGACAGGGAGTTCAAAAACTTGACAGCCAGTGAAAAGTTGCAAAGACATATAAACCCGAAAGAATCTTATGTGTACTCATCGAAGGCAGTCAACTACGGCAGCCAAAAATTGAATGACATAACACGAACAGCAGATGGGGTGAACATCAAGTCAAAAGGCGCAACTATCAGAGTTCGCCCAGATGTGGCATCCAAAAGAACACAATGGCCAACGAACGATCTCCCAAGGTCGGAATCACAATCAGGTAAATGTGAATATTCAATCGAAACGAATTTCAACATTCTTTAGTGTTAATAATGTGTAATTAAAAATAGTAAATTTATCCGATCATTTAGACAGTATCCGTCATTTATAGCCATTCAAAGAGATACTCAGCAGTTTACAAGATTAAGATTTTTTGTGAGCCTCACATAAGAAACTGAAAAGAAACAACGGGAGGATAGAAAGATATTGTTCTGATTCTAATCAAGCAGCCATGACTTTTATCTGTTTACTGTGCTAAGGATAATGATATTGTATCTTTACTTTTGTACTTTTATTTGTACTGTTATTATTGAGATGTCCAATAACAGACATTAAACTCAAAAAAAAATTTATGATTTCTCACATAGAAGGCACCACCAAAGTAGGCAAATAATATCATAAGACGCTATGTGGTATGAGAACGATTTAAGGGTAAGGTGGAATTTACGCGGGTCTTGAAGGGGCCCGTGTTAAAGGTAGGAGGAAACATAGACAACGGAATCAGTGATGCCAGTTCCCAAGAGCATTTTCCAAAAATATTGGTAAAACTAACAGATCATCCTGACCTTTCTACTGTGCTCTAATGGCTGAAGACCAGCAGTGAGGGCTGGATTGTTAATAGATTTAAATCAACTATTCTAATATCCAAAAAATACGTAATACAGATATTATAATATATGTATGTACAGCACATGCATTGATTTTCATAATTGATAATGTTACACTAGTTGTACTGTAGAAAAAAATATATTAAGGATTTGCTTTAATATTACATCAATAATTGTTTTGTGTAGGTATTAAAAGAAAATGGTGCACTTCATAAATTATGAAAGTAATATTTTATCTAATTATGTAAATTGAGAATCAATTTAATTTATCATTTCTCAGATTCCAACTTATTACCCAGAATGGTTCAAGCGGAAGATGATGAATGCATTCGTTGTCCGTCAGAAAGAACGGTAGTTGCCGGACGTGGGCGTGATAAGGCAGCTCTAGAGCGTCCGATCCTAGAGGGATGCACTGCCGAACGTCCTCCACCAGGAGCTTCCTTTAAAGCGCTTTATGGACCTCGCATTGGAGATCTCTTAGGAGAGGGTAGTCATGTAACCGTAGGTTCAATTGACATCAGGAATAAGGTGAATATATTCATTGATTTAAACCTGATAATGTATAAACTTTTGTGCTTTTACTTTAAGTATAAAAACTTAACTCTACTAAATAAACTGTAAATATTTATTAATAGGAGTAAAGTAACACACTGTTAATGTATAAAATCATTTTATTTCAGAGCCTGCAACTTTGTCAGTATCGTTTCAATGTGTTGGTGCGCCGCTGTTATCCCATCACTGCTCCCCCGGGAGTGGTGGTCACATGTCCTCGAAATTCAGTTTGGGGTTCGGGTTGTACATTTACATGTACCAACCCCAAGCACAGACTTAAAGGACGATCAAAGATATTCTGTAAAGATGGTATCAATTGGTCCGGTCCGGTACCTATTTGTGTTGGTATGTTATAATTTAATTAATTATATTCATTGCTTAATAAACACGAGCGTATTACATAACTTTTTATATTAAAATTTTCTCAAATTACACACATTTTTGCTTAGTAAGATTTTTATCAACAAAATAAAATACAACTTTTATTACATAAATGAACAACTCTGAAAACGTATTTTCTATATTTCCCTTTTTAGAACCTCCTAAAGGAACATGGTGTGACATGCGCCCCATTTCACGCCACGGTCGCATGACATGTGATACACCTCCGATAGATTCTCGAATACCATCCACGGCTGCGCCAGAGGGCTCGGTGTGCAGTGTCTGGTGCCATGGAGAAGCCTCAGTCCCCGCACCTGCACCTAAGATAGTGACTTGCAGAGCCGGTGTTTGGCAAGGGGCACCGCCTTGCAGAGCCAACAGAAGAAGGCGACATAAGAAGCAGAGAAGAAACAGCAGGCACACGAATAATCAACACTCCCCCGGGAGAATGTAATATAGCTATGATGCATTGTTTTATGGAGTAATAAATCAGATAGATAAGTAAATCATGAGATTAAAAGATTGGTCATTTTTCGTTGTCATATGAAATCGAGCCACATCTGCAAAACCGATCTAAATTGTCATTACAAATCTCAATATTCATATAACTACTAAAGGATATGATTAGATTGAGACTAATTGTTTATGGTTGAGGATTCTCACATTCTAATTTCTCTTTGCAGTATTCTATTACTTGTGAATTTCCCTTCCACACATAAGTAAATCATTAAAATATACTAAAAAATTAAACAATTTTAGTGATACTTCTTCTAAATTTTCATAGTAAATTATGCCAAATATTACTACCAAGTAGACTACATTATGATTTAAAAACTGATCAAAAAGTATTATGGTGTATTATTAATTTTAAATGTGTGTAATGATGTAGTAAAGTGTAGAAATATATCAGTCACTCAAATACATTGTAAGATAATTTTGTGTAATTTGTCATTATAAATTATTTAAGATTATTTCAATAATCTGTATCTCATATACACATGTATTATATTAATTGTGATAATTAGATATTTAAAATATTTTTATTCGCAGCGAAAAATAACCGCAGATGAGATAGAAATAAAATAGAAAAACATTTAAAAATAAATTTGGAAAACTCACTGTTGATTCAATGTTTCTTATCTTTCTGAGTGTGATACATACATAAGATACAAAAAATTATTATACCATGTTTGCCAAACGTATACAGATAAACTGAAAATAGTAGCTGATTGTAGATCGCTTAGAATAGTATGTTTCTGTTTACATGGAAAGCTTGTAATAATTATTTATGTGGATTGTAAACGGAACAAGTTGAACCTGTTTAATACAAATGTGAATATTATACAGAATCTGCAGAATTATTCTCAACACAACAATATAGTATAAATCTTCACTCAATAAATAGCTAATATTGTTGCTTTATTCAATATACTTTGTCTTGTAAATGATGTGTTTTGTCTTGTAAATGATGTGCTTCTAACATATATTTAATGTTGTAGAATTGTGCATATACATGCAAAATATTACCACTTAAGTACAAAATAGGAAATATGTGTGAAAATATAATTCGAATTACGAAAATTTGATCATTTTATTTTGAGATATAAATGTTCATCCAGGTATTATTTGATACTTCAATCTTAAAAATCTGTAGTATTAAATATGACACAATTTTTTTACATTTATTTTAGAACTAAAATAATTAATAAAACACAAATTGATATATTTAAGGAAAAAACAAGTTAAAGATGAATCATATCTGAGATGTTTTAAATACATTACAATCTGTTTCTTAAACACAAAATAATTAGAAAACTTCGACTATATATATATATAAAATTAAATTACTTTTTAATTATTTAACCAATAAAGACATACCACTTTGTATTTAAAATTATGGATGAAAAAGTCTCAAAACTTTTGCAAACATTTGAGTAAGATATCCCGTAATTTTAATCTGAGAGAAAGTTCACCTTCACAGAAAATATGCGTAGACTTATTATCGACTTGTATTAAAGTATCTTCACTTTGCAAGTGGATAATACACCCGCTTGGTCCTCTTTCCACTTTAGCATCGGTGATTCCTTCTTGCGCCAGCTTCCTAACAAACTCATCAACATCCAAGTTGTTATATTCGTATCGTACATTCTTCATCACATTTTCAGGCAATGGTTCAGTTGTGTCGACAACAGAATTCGGATCCAGGTAAAGAAATTGATGTTGGTTGTCTCGAACTTTCATCTCTACAGTAATTGTTGCAGCATGAAAACCTGTCTTGAGTTCTTGGGGAGCTAGATTGGCAGCAACTTTGGGATCCATCCAGACACGGTCCAGTTTCCGTTTTAACGGTAACCTCACAACGCTTCCACGTTTGAATGAGATTACTGGTTTATCCTAATTATGATAAACAAGCGGATTAATATTGACTTATATGAGTTCAGAGTTAATTTTCATTGGACGTTATATGAGATATAAAAAGAGTGATGCTCACCTCAATTACTAATGAAGACTTTGGTGGTGCTATAGGAGATGGTATAATATACTGTTCTGGTGCCACTAACGCTTGCGGCCTCAGGTCTTTGATTAATTTATTTGCTTGGGCAAAATTTAGCGACGTATCGATTGGACAATGGAATACTTTCATCACAATAGGTTGAAATGGTGCTAAAGCTTCCATGTATGGAAAATCTGGTTCTAAAAATAAAGGAATCATTTCAAAACACCTTGAACATGATGGGAGTAATTACTGAAATACAAAATCAAAAATAATAGAGCATACCCGTAAATATAACTGCATGCAGCGGATTAGAACTCCACATTTCGATAAAATGCACGGCGTCACCAAATCTTAAACTTGGATGTCCACAGAATACGACACAAGGCTGAAATAAACATGATGATGATCGGCACATAAGCAAACTCAGATCACAAATCAGATATTACGTTATTTCTTAAAATGACGACTGATGATGTTGCAGTTATATAAACCTCAAATTCATTTGATGATTGAAATACAAAAAATATGCAAATACTATGGTTACCTGTCTATATTCAGTGCTAAAACCTTCAGTGTGTATATGTTTGAAGTGCTTGAGTCGGGCATTCTTGACAAGAAAGGCATGCGGAAAAGGTTCTTCAGGGAGATACACCTTGTTTTGTTTAGCCGTGGACAGCCACTCCGCAAGGATATTCGAATAAGCCAGAGAGGAGTCCGCAACAGGCGATATGAAAAACATGGGCACTTGTGTAAGGCCGGAATTATCCAAGTGTCCAGAGAGACATTCAAAGAGATCATAAACAACTCCACTCGGGTAGCAAGGGATAAGAACAGACCCTCCGCCACGAAGTGTAAGAGCTAAAATTCAATAAAGATATAAATTTGTGTTAAAATAAAATTAACTATGATTTTTTAAATGTCTGGATCGATTAATACATTATATTACTTTACCTGCTTGCATGCACAAATCTCCTAGCATGTTGTCCGGATTGTGCGCCGGAGTCTGTGTGAGTCCCGCTATAATGAGCAGGTCAGCATTCTTCAATGCAGTCTGGTTGATAGGCTTGGGGTGTGTCGTTAAGGTGCTGGATCCACTGACATAGGCAACCTTCTCGTGTGTGGAAGTTAGCACCCAATTGCTCGAACCGAGACAGTAACCGGAGCTGACAGGCATCACTTGTAGGGCGCCATTAATGTCCTGGAAATTACAAACACTAGCTGATTATTTTCACTGTAAATGCTAAAACAATCAATAAATAATTAAAAATTTTAAAAATTCACCATTCGTTCTTTCTTACTATTTTATGATAAATTAAAATTATGCATTGTCATAAAATTTTGAGTATAAATATAAAAGAATACATACATAGAGTTATCACTAGGCATAATTCACCCTTATATATTTCTAAGTTACTATTAAACATTATCACAGAATGCAGAGGAGCTGTAAGCATTGATAAACAAGATGTATGATGAATGCTTAAGGAAAGACTTGAGATAAATGTGGCTAAGTCCAAAGTGATAAATTTTGAAAGAGACGAGCAAGTCACTGGTTACCATATCTGTCTGGAACAAGTAAACGATTTTATTTATCAAGGCAACAAGATCACGAGGGATGGCAGATCAGTAGAAGACATTGATGAGAAAGTAGCTGCAAGTAATAGAGTTAATAGTGCTATGTATTCTATAATTGGCAATGAAGCACTTTCCGCGGAATCATAGAATAAGAAAAAATTATGCCTCTGTAAGCAGATAGAGGTGTTCGATTGGCATATAAGGGGTCACAGGTTCAATTCGGTTTTCATTTTATATTAACAGGAGACACCACCAATAACATTTAGTGCAATTGCATATATCAATGCTGTGTAGTAATACGAGGAAAGAAAGCTGGTTATTCAGTTAAAGTTACAAAACATGGATAAATCCATTTCCCATGATGCACAATACTGAACCATTTCTTCAAGGTGATACAAATCATTCTTTGTCTGCCCAGAGTGAAGATTTTTTAAGCATATGTTACATTTACATATATTTAAAATCTGAATTGAAAAATGCATTTTAAATTTCCACTGCAATAGGATTCGAACCCACAGTCTCCGGCGCATCAGTCAAGTGTCCAATCCACTACACCACGAGAAGTAATATCGTAAAAATATATTTTTCAATACCAATTTAAAAATTATATTTACTCCGGATTTGCATATCCATATATTTCACAGAAATTGTTAAATGGATTAGTCATCTGTAATCATCAGTACAAATTGGGATTGCTGCAGAGGTTGTCTTTAGGCAATATTCTCGTGCATGGCAAAGCTATATATACGAAAAAAAATTAAGATAATGCAATTATTTGAATACATACTATCTTTTGGTCATATCCCACTATTCGAATTTTAGACAAAGCTTTTGTAAGAGTTTCCGTATTGTACAGTCGCTTCCACGACTTGGGTTTAAGAGCTTCTGCTAGTGGAGGAGGCAATACATGGAGAGCTTCTTTCCACTGACTAGCAACTAATGCTTTCGGTGCCTGCTCGATGAACTCCACCAACTCTTGAAGGAAAAAGCTATTGAAAATGTTTAAACACAAAATGAATTTATTATTTTATCACATATGTGAAATAAGTTTATATTACACAGCAAAACCTCCCGCTATTTTTAATAGAATATTGAATATATA
>JAPMAF010000853.1:0-12600 GCA_026537445.1 Silvatares holzenthali
CTCCGCCGCAGAGCTAGCCGAGGGGCAGTCTTCGATCTTCCCGCGTCCTCGTGCCGCAGCCATCCGACGCAGTCCACGGGGAGGACGAGGAGATCCGAACGTAGTAAAGAAATCAAACCGGACTTTTTCAAGGCCACATCAGTTAACGACCGGCTCGCATCAACAATAAACGGCGTAAAGCCAAACCTGTACTGCTGCGTTTTCGTTTGTCCTCCCCTCTTGTATATCCCTCAATTGTGCGTATAACTCTCCAGCACACCGAGGTGGTATCAACAGCATAAATCTCTATTCCTATCCTCTGATGATCGTCTCCCTCTATCCACATTACCAATAAAATTACTAAATTTTCCTCCTTCACTTTCTACCTACCATAATAAATCATAAACCTCTCAGTCCTTTTATTCTCTTCTCTTATCCCTTATCAATCCACTTGTGTACATCTATCTGCTCCGTGTTGTATCATTGATTTTTGTTTCATCAAACACTTTTGGTATATTTTTGACTATGTATGTATGACTACTTATATTTTTTTTACCATGCATTTGTGTTTTGTTTGTATTTTTTATATTTTTTGGCTTTATTTATACCTACCTTTAACTTATGTTTCAATCCTTGGTACCATGTACGGTTTAATACAAAAATATATTAAGACACGTTAAATTTTGTATGAAATTAGTACATGAGTACTCAACACATATACTAATTTCATACAGTGTCTAGAATAGGTTAATGATTTACTTATCTTGGCAGTAGGTTTATGTGGGACGGTAGATCGGTCAAAGATATCATTATCTTATTTCTTTTTATCCCTTGGTACCATGTACTGTTTATTAAATAAATAAATACCTTTTTATCATCACATTTTGGGTTGTATATTCCCATTGGTATCCATTTGTGATCGTGAAAGGGTGATTCTGTGGAATATGTGGTAGACGTTGGAGCACGCATGGAGACTGTTGTGCTCAGCAGCTCTATTGTGTTTGACAGAGGTGATGGAAACCATTTCCTTCGCCATGGGATGTCATCTGTTTTTAACATTGGATGTATTTAAATAATAAATTGAGTTATAACAGAGCAACTGTGTACCTTTAAAAATACATATTGATCATACACATATAATTTCGTATTTCTATTGCCGATTTTGCTTCATTAGCTGTGATTTCATAGGTAGTGAAATACCAATAAATACTGTTGGATAGAACTGTTTGTACTGGAGCATTTCCACAAAGTTGACTATTCTATGGAAACACTCCAGTACAAACTGTTCTAAACAATATTTATTGGTATTTCACTACCAATGAATTCACAGCTAGTGAAGCAAAACCAAATGGAAACGCGACATAACACCACAGTAATTCCTTATAGGAGTAGGTGAAGATTATAAAGTGTCACTTGTCTCTGTCGACATATTCCTACTAAGTTCTTTTTCTTTAACCCACCATTTGCTAGACAAGTCCAAACCATAACACCCAACATCCATTTATGATTGACCCTGGGAGACTGGGCTGCTATCTCACCACAAGCCCACAATTTGATAATTACTTAGAGATCTTTGAATATATATAAGCTCATTTCAATAAAAGTTTTATTTAGTGAAATGGCGAATGTGCTTAATGTTTTCATAATATTTAATAAAATGGAAAAAAAAACTCTAGAAAAAAATATTTCGGTTCTACACCATTGTGTAGTTTGGTTTTAGGCCTTTTGTATCGGGAATGTAAGCATGTGTGCATAACTGATAATTAAAGAAACATGCTTTTTTTAAGTCAAAACTATAGATAATATTGTTATCCCTACACTAAATCGAAAGTGATAATTAAAAAAAAACTGTAAAGAATAAGGCGGAAATTAGTATAATTTGACGTTTGGCTTACGTAAAAAGACTAGGTATTAGATCGCCAATATGACAGATATACGTTAATAAAAAACGATATACTTGTTGGAGAAAATTGTAAAGTAAACGTATCGCTTCCCATTATAAGGCACCTTCAAACGACAAGAGATGAAAAACGATATTTAAAAAGTTTACCACAGACATTGTTGTTTAAAAGTGGCTGGAGGTTGCCAGATATAATATTTTAAATGTTATATTGACATTTATCAATTCGAGATGTTTTCAGTCAATACCGAACTGAATACGTAGGCAGTGCGATAGTTTGCAAGAAATTATCAATTTTCTAAACAATTTAATTCCTCAGTGGATGAAAGCCATTACAAATATTAAAAAAAAAAACAATTTAATATCAAAAAGTTAGATTTATTAATGAGTATATGAGGATTATTGAGATTAAGTAAGGATGAGATGTAAATAGAAAGTATGACATGATATTTGATTAATTGCAAGATGAAAGATGCAGTTTGGTTGTTAATAGGGAATTAAAAATATATGTAATTCAGGGTATCTTTGAGTACACATTTAAATAAAGGACAAAATAGAACTTGACCAAGATGGAGATGTGCTTTTTTATTGAGATAAAATTATGAAGCCATGGTTCAACTGTGATTGTAGGATGAATCAATGAGTAATGATGTCATTAAGTTATAGAAGGGCTTTGTAATTCCCTAATAATTATTATAAAATATTGTCTATTTTATTTAAATATTGTTTATTTAGTAAGTCGAATTTTTATATTTTTTTATATATTTTTATACATTGTGAATAACACATAATTAAGTATTTATTGGATGAAGGCCATTACATATATTTAAAAAAAAGTACTTATTTTTTTCTGGAAATTATTATTAACTATTTTATCTCGTAACCTTCATTATATTAAGTATTGTCAGTCTGTAGAGTGTGAAAGATTGAGGTCTGCACAAGAGAGGCGAGAAAGGAAAACGTCGATGATTATGGTAGATGCCGTTTATTTGTAAAAGAGTAGAAGTAGATCAAGATTAATTATCAAAGTAAGCACTGAAGGTTCGTCTATCGCTTAGGGACGACGCGGTTGCATATTGTTCAGAAAGCAATAAATAACCCTCCGAAATTATGATGGGTAGACCAAGAAGCCGGATAGCTTACTAACTAGCTTGCCTTGGTGCAGGCATTGGTTTAAAAACAGGTTAGTTGACCCGTGATGCTCCGTCGGTCGTTTTGCAGTGATGTCAGGGTATGCAGAGTCCAGAGGCTGATGGATGACCCTTGGCGACAATGGTGGGTATGTAGAAAAGCCGAATGATCTTAGATTATAGGCTAGCCTGCGGTGATGCAACGTAGGTAGAAATATAGATAAATGTATGCAGATAGATTATTGATGTCCTATCTTTTGATAATGTGGAGAATCATGATGATCCCTTTCCTCATCAATGATATAGAAAATAGTCAGTGGAGGCGGAACAGCGTTATATCATTCGCGTCGTAATAAACAGTATTCTCTCTATGTAATAAACAAACTAGTATCAACCAAATATTTAAAATAATGCATGTTCAGTTCTCTTATTGTGATTTTCCCACGAAACGACGCTCTATAATTCACCTATATAAATATTGTCATATAAACATAAAAAAAAATCAAAGAAATTTTACGAATAATCTGGCAATTTTATCAAATGACATGACCTACGACTTATTTCTGGATGTTCGATTATTTGTTTGCTGTCGCAGAAATGCACATATCTCGCAAAAACACTACCGTATGTCGTGATTATGCACAATTAATCGGTTTCACTTTGATGTAATGTCATATACAGAGCTGGAACATGGATATCAAGACTTAAAACATGGTCCACAGTTCTACGTCGGCGATGATGGGAATATTGTACCATTAAGGTCATCGGTAAGGCTTCAGAAATATTCATGTGGTTTACTTGAATGTACACGCGGTGCGACGGAGTGCATCTATCGCATTTATGCTGCATTTGCACAATATGACGTTCCGGCAGTCGCGGTCCACCCGGTTACTGCACATTTATATTTTGCGCGAATGTGTAACATCACTAATAATCATGCATGATTAGAATTGATAACATTGATTATATAAACGGGAAAATTTGTGAAGTCATAAAAGAGTTCCGGTTTTAGAAATATGCTTTATCAATGGATGTTAATTTAAAATATATTTGCCTTTATTAACGATGCAAGCGCTGGTCATCTGGATGTTCTAGACCGCTTGAAGATTGGCCGAAAGATAATGTTAAATTCGAAATGTCAATTTTTGAAGGCGGTAAACCAATGACCAATTGCCAGATCTTCAAGAGTGACAAGTGTCTGGTATAAGTAAATGATTTTTACTTATCTTGACAGTAGATTTATGAGAGACGTAGATTGATTGAAGATATTGCTGCAGCTAATAAGGTTAACAGCATCATGCTCTCCATAACTAGAAATAAAATACTCTGAAAGAAATCATAGTTGATTATACGTATCGGAGTCTTGGCGCCTACCTTGCTAATTGGCTGTGAAATTTGACTAGCAGTGGAGATGAGGTTGTTAAGAAAATGTTTTTTTCTACATATTATTGTCGCAAGTAATTGTTAAATGTTTATGTTCTCTGCTAATTCTTCTAAGTTTATGACATGGGTTTTGCTCTGTCAAGATCTTAAAAATGCTCATCCTTGAGAAGCATTATGAACAACGATTGTAGTTTACCAAGGACGGAACTTATTTATGACTGACTAATATAATGTAAATCCTGTAATACGATTTGTTTCATGCAACTCAGGAGGCAGTAGATATTATATGGACCCATAAGGATCTATACATCCATTCAAATATATAGTAATAATATTACTGTGTTCCAAGATATGAATCTGTGTGCAACTTCACCTTAAGACTCATATTTTTTTATTAATTTACTTAAAATAAAGCAGTTTAATGATGTATTAATAGACGAAAAAATTGCCAGGATCACTTGCCCAATTTAACTTTATTTTCATAAATCACTCAGGCTGCTGTTTCGTAAAGTAACAATACATATTTGCTAAAGTATTTTTGTAAGCTTTCACAACCAAGAGATTCGCAAGTCAAAGACTTTTGGGTAGTCATGTTGTGTTGTGACACTTTGTTTGCCAACGTTTCGGACCACATTGCAGTGTCCATCTTCAGGGCAAGTCTGTCTGTAAATATTACTTTGTAGGCTGGCTTTTTACTCAGGCAGACTCGTCCTGGAGATGGACACGGCAATGTGGTCCGAAACGTTGGCAAACAAAATGTCACAACACAATATGACTAACCAAAAGTCTTAGATTTGTAATTATTTACTTTTTCTTTATCATAACCACTGTATTTGTTTTATAAACATCGACATGTACCATTGGTACTAAGAAACAAGGGCATTGCATATATAGATGTTTATTTTTTTGCGGTTAACAGTGCTATGTATTAGATAATCAGCAATGAAGTGCTCTCCAAGGTATTGCAAATGGTGATACATAATGGAATTGTGTACCTTGCTGTATGACAGCGAAAGGTAAACTTGGTAGAAAAAGGATGAGAGCAGAATAAATGCTGTGGAGATGAGATCGTTGCGGATGTGTGAGAAAACACTGATTGATAGATAAGATATTGAAAATATCAGAAGAGAATGCCAATTAAAAGTAACGATCATGGATACAATGAAAGTTGGATGTTTGAGATGGTTTGGACTTGTCAAAAGAATGGTAACAATACAAATCTAAGTGAGAGAGTAGTACGGAGAAGGCCTAGAAAAACTTAGCATGGGCATGTTTCTCAACTTATGTATTTTTTTACACACAGCACACTCTTGGTATCTTAGGACCAGATAACGATTGTTAAATCAAATTTGATTATCCATTAGTTACTTTTAATGTTTGCTTTTCTTATCTCCAATATTAGTTGAATTTATATGTGTAATATTATGTATCTTAAATTCTTTTAGAGCGCACTATTCTTGTTGATTTATCACGAGTATTGAATTGCTAAAACATTTAAAGTCGCAAATTAACACTTGATTGTGTAACTCAGCGTCAGTGGTGTGCTTTCCATAGATGCCCGAAAACATCATTGCTTTGAGTTATATTCAATATTATAATATAGTTTTGTAGTAGACTTTCACAACCAAAACTGCCATGTCATGTTGTGACATTTTGTTTCTTAATATTTTGGACCACATTGCAGTGCCCATTTTCAGGGTGAGTCTGTGTGAAAAGTCTGACTTCACATAAACAGACCCTGAAGATGGACACTGCAATTTGATCCGAAAAATTGGCAAATAAAATGTCATGACATGACTGCCCAAAAGCCTTTAACTTGAAAATATTATAATAGAGGTAGACAAAGAGAATAAAGTACCACCTGTCTATCCTGATACACTTCTTGTCTCATTCACTTTTATACATCTCGTTATACACATGACGGTTGTTGAAGCTCCTCACATTAACTTTGTTAAGATGTTAAGAAATGTTTGGCACATGCTCCTATTAAATATTCCTAGACTTTCTTAGTACTATTCTCCCAATTAAATTCACACTGCAAATCTGTTTCGCTAATCATTCATTTGCCATTCAGTCGACATATCCAAACCATCTCAAACATCCAGCTTGCATTCTGTCCATGATCATTACATTTAATTGGCATTCTTTTTCGGTGTTTTCATTTCTTATCCTATCACTTGGGGTATTCCCGCATATCCTTCTTAACAATCTCATTTCCACAACATTTTTTCTGGTTTCATCCTTCTTCTGTCAAGTCCACGTTTCGCTGCTGTACAGTAAGTAGGTACTAGTGTCCGACTGAAACACGATTTCAGCCAAAACCGTAACCGAATATTTGGCCCCTTTACTAGTTTCGTCCGAAACCGAAACTTACATGTTAAGTTAAAATTTAGTTATTATTAATATATTTACTTGATACCCTGAAACAATTTTTTTTTACAACTTTGTAAGATGGAATAAAAAGGCACTTCAACACTGCTTTTCTTAGGGTAGCAGTAGGATATGGACTCGAGTTCACAAAAGGTATCGAAAGGGCAAATAATTTTAAGGATTAAGCACAACAGTTGTAAAATAATAACCCTATAAAATACGGTATATAATTGCTAAGATGACAAGTCTCACTGAATACTTCATGAGTTATCATATCAAACTCAATATTGCTAGTTTAGGCACCAAGACTACATTGTGTATCAGCAACTTTGATTCTTTGGAGAGCGCTTCATTGCCGGTTATGTTGTTAGTCTTATTACTAGCAGCTACTCTCCTGTCAATATCTTCAACTGATCTACCATCTCTTGTAAATATGCTGCCTAGATAACTACTCATATAATTGACTTGGATCATATCTTTTTTCTAAATCTTTCAAATTCTTAAAAAAATATATATTAATGGCTTTTAAACGTTTGTGGTTATGTAGCCAATGTGTAAGATAGAAATTGCGCTAATCAGATTCTGTGCGAATCAAGAGCCGTGTATACTAAGTGGTGACACTAAGTTAATATGCATTACCTTACCTTTACACACAATTATCCTTCACCAAGAAGGTAAATATGTAGTTTTATCAGCGATCTGAGAGCAATATTATATTTTCTTTTGTATTGCCCATCTTCAATTGCAAGAAACACTACATTCCTTATTGTGCTCTGAGATAAAAATGATTGTAAGTGTGAAAAAATTATCTTAAAATTAGCATTATGCTAAGTGATATATTTAATTCATTTGTGGCTCACATCTATTGTACTCTGTCTTAAAGATATAACTTTGTATGTGATGTCTACAGCAGTGTCAAAATGAATGTAAACCTTTTGCGATAATTTTATTTTTAAAATGTTTTGTTTTTTTTTATCTTTTACTACACATGAGACACCACCATCCATCTGGGTCTATAACATACTGTACAATTGCACATGCAAATGCTGTATAGCAGTCAGAGGAGAGATTGAAAACCTGATTATTCAGTTCTAGTCACAAAACATGGATGAATCCATTTCACGTGGCTTACAATACCGAACGGTGGTATTGCTCCAGGGCAATACAAGATCTACCACTCTCTTCCAGTCCAGAGTAAAAACATGTTTTTAAATGCATGCGCTGTTTTTGATTTTTTAATATATTTTTTATACATATATTTAAACCCTGAATAGAAAAATGCATTTTTAAATAGGTTTTTTTTTCACTCTGGTGGGATTCGAACCTGTGACCTCCAGCTTTCCTCCAACGTTTTAGTCAAGCACCTTTAACCACTTGTCCACGAGACCGACAAACACACTGTTGTACTCTTCTGAGGATATGATATTCTATTTCATACAATAGTTAAATCATGCATGAATGCTGGGAATCATGATATCAGCCCTTATAAGGAGGCATTCTGAAACATGTTTATTCTTCGACTTGTATCCGCAATTCATTATTTCGTATAGGGATTCATTTTGATTCAGCAAATTTCTCACAACTTAATAGAATCATTAATGGTTGATTTGATTTGTTTGCTTATTCATGTGTGTTGCTTTCGGTAACATTAGAATATGTACAGAAAACAAATGGGAAATCTTTGATTTATATTTCTCTTGTAAAATATTAGCGAACATTGTGTAACTCTTCTTTGTCTGATTCATCTTTTTCGTAGGTTGTAATCTCTAAATAAGTTTATACTTAGAGAATATCCACGTATATCAAGCTGTTTGAGAAAACCAATAGTATTGGCACAAGCTTTAAGCTCTGGCATTTTGTCTTACAAGATATATTCAAAACACATTCCCTTTTAATTGATTTGAATTTTTGACCACACAGTTGATTCATCATCTTCTGAAATCAGTACACAGCTAGGAACTCAAACAGATGAGCAATTTACTGGAGTGGATTTTCTTCATAATGTGAATTTTGTTACAGATTATGCTAATACATATTACGAATTTCATATGCACAATTGAGATTCACACATTGGTACCTTGGTATTTGTTGATGTACTAAATAAGTAAATTAGTTCTCAAAGTCATTCATAATATTTTCTGGTTCACATTATTTTGCCCACGGCTGTATATGTAAACAATTTGTACTGAGCATAACAATTAAGTTGACATGTAATATGTATGTGATGGGTAGGTGATGTGGTATGCCAGTACTAGTACTTGCACTAGTACAGGCTCTAAATGGTGCCATGTCATTCATTCATTATCTTGGAAGGTTTCCTTCACTTGTGTGTGTTTTTTGTAGGTACTAGTTGTCTGTCAGATTGTCCAGGAGGCAGATAACAATGGCATTTGTTCGATTGCGGAGCCGATAACTGATTATCTCCATCTCACCGAGTGCTCACGATGTGTTTTGTGATTTGTTCTTCAGTTGTTACCGATTGTCGTCTGACATAATGGAGTGGTCGTGGTTGAAGGACTGGTGGCGTCTCAAGAAGTGGAAGAAGACCAGATCCGTTCCCGAGGAGGATATTTGTTACTGTGATGAATGCTTTCACAACGTTAGTTTTGTATTCAGTGCTAGATAACACCCGACATTCAAATGTCTACCTGTCTTACACCTGATAGACTATAGCTGCAGTGACTGCCCTCAGTATTTCAAATGATTAAGCAATGAAATAATCTATTTTTGACACAATACTTTCATATATTCCACGGTTATATAATGATGCATAAACTATTACATGTGACATTGATTACGCTGTATACAAGTGAATGTTTTTTTGTTTGTTTTTCTAATCAGTTATCATTGTGCCAATCAACATTCCAACAGCAAAGTGTTTGTTGATACTTTATATTTTGAATCGCTGAATGTTTAACCATCTTAGATTTTCGAATTTAATTGAAAACGAAAGAACCTCATAATACAGAGATTATATATAATTCTTCATTCAGAAAAAATATATATTTTTAACATATATTGCCCAGATTTGTGAACCCTTTCGGGTCACAATATCCAGATTGTTAAACCAGTCTGTAATAATAAATATTTGCAATAATACTCATTTAAAAATGTATTTATTTGCAACATCGTAGAAGCCTGAATTAATTGATTGGGATGTAGATAATGAGTATGTATCGAACAAGGTTATGTGTGAAAGGTTGAGTTTTTGTACTGATGGACTGATTGAGAATTTGTACTGATGGACTAGTATGTGATGGGTGTATAGGTCTAAAGAACAAGTGCATTCTGTTGTATTCCTACCAGGGTAATATTTGATGCTTTTTCGAATTGAAATCTGAATTATATTAGCAAAAAGGGCTAGACTCTCTATCACCTTGAGCAAAATTCACCGTTCATAATTACACTTTATATGAAATAAATTTATGTAATTTTGTCGATATCCAGATATTTATAACTAGTTATTGTTATACATAATTTACATGTACAACCTGCAAGATTGTGTAGACTAGTCACACATTGTCTACTTCACAGCCATTCTTCTTAAATAGAGGCATTCGTACGCCTAGCAATGCATCAAAAAAATACTTATTCTGGACTGGCAAAGAGTGGTAGATCTAGTATCGTCCTAAAGTGATACCATTGGTGTCTCATGTGTAGTATAACACATTAAAAAATCTATCTTCTCTTGTGAACCTACTTCTCAGACAAGTTTACAATAATCAGTAAATCCTCTTTGATTTATAATTGTGTTTTATTGTAATCAGCAATTGGGTCACTCAATTGCTGATTGCAGTTATCTGTGTTTGGAATAGCCTGAGGGAACATAAGATATCTTATCCAAATATAATAACACCTTAAATTATCACAAATTCATTGATTACTTGTAATACCAATGTTTTTGTTAGATTTTTCATCACTACTGCATACATAATCAATAACAAAGCACTCTCAATGAAATTTTAGCTGGCGATACATAATAAGAGTTTTGATACCTGTTTTACTATAATAACAATGAAACATGGACTTGACAGAAGAACTAAAGCAGAGTAATTGCAGTGGAAATGAAATCATTAAGAAGAATGTGTGGAAAGACCTTGACTGATAGGATGAGAATCGAATATATTAGAGAGGAATGCTAGTTGAATGTAACGATCATAGTAGGAATAAACGTTAGATGTTTGAGGTGGTTTGGACATGTCGAGCGAACGATGACTGAAAGAGTAATGAAACAAATCTGTAGTATGAATGTATTTGGCAGAGTGGTGCCAAAAAGACTTGAACTTGGTTTCCCAATCTCTCAATAAAGTTAATGTTAGAAGCCTCAAAAAATGTTGTCTGTGTATAATGATGTGCATGAATGTACATCAAGCAATAAATGTATGTCATTCTCTCTGCCTACCCCAATTGGGAAATGACGTGATGCTATGTATGTTTGTACTAGGCATGCCTCTCACATAATTGATATTTATCTTCACTACAATGCAGCATTCTCCATTCTACAGGTTTCTATTTAGGAAAATTATATGCAGCATTCAAAATTCTTGTATTTTTCCTCAAAAATATTATTCCAACAATTTTTTTTTAATATTGCCTTTTCCAATAATTTATAATCTCTGAACCTACATGCTTTCATTTGTCAAGTACATTGTACGTAAAGGTTATTGGAATAAAATTTTGAATTTAAAAATAAATTGCATGTCAAAAACACAGGCATATAAATGGTGTAAAGCATTCAGAGTAGTAGTTGATTTGCCTAGTTCTGGTTGACTTTCGACTGCTACTAACAAAAATGTCAACAAAATCAAGAAGCTTGTGTTCGTAAATTGTCATATGAATCTTAAAGAGTTTGCTTACGAAGTAAACATATATTTTAAGTCCGTCCATAACATTAGTCTTCATGTTTCAGATCAAACACTATTTGCCAGCCCATAGTAAATTTCTTTAAATATGACGTTGGGTAAATCTCTTTTTTTTCTCAAATACGTTAATAGAACACTTGAATTGCCTTTCACTAACAGAATACGTCTTGCAATCTCAGCCAATATACTGAGCTATTGGTTTATCAATCTTTCATCAGAATAGATGGTAGATCAGGTGTACAGGCAGGTAGACTGAAAATCTTCTTCTCAATCCCGTTTCAGCACTGATCAGGAATTCAAGTCGGGGCTACATGACGTTCGCTATTGTGTTTCAGGGGGACCTGGACTCTTGCGATGGCAGCGAGTCGGACGGCGACAGCGGGAAGAAGGTGGTGGTGGGTGTATGCGCCATGGCCAAGAAGTCCCAGTCCAAACCGATGAAGGAGATCCTCACCCGGCTGGATGAGTTTGAGTATCTTAAGATGCTTGTGTTTCCTGAGGAGGTTATCTTAAAGGTTCTCAATATAAAAAGATCTAACGAGACTGGGTGTAACAAGATAAGAATACGTGTGTAACTGCCAAGGGTGGGCTGCTATGTCGAAATAATGTTGTTTTTTTTTTATGTTAATGTTTTATCCAATCTTTTATTAATATGAACTACTTGTTCATTGAAATGCCATCTTTCCCATTTTTCATTTTATACTCTAATTGCGGCCAGTATTGAAGAATGAGCTTGTGGAGAGGATCTCACACTAGCGAACGAGAATAAAGCAATATCGGCTGGTATCTCTTAGGCTATTTATTCTAAGCATTCTGAATAGGAAAATCAGTAAATTCATCTGTTTTAAATTTCAATATACACTCTGACAAAAAAGTATCCGGAAATTCTCATTTAAATAGCCCGCGTTGAGTATTTTTAAGTATTTGAAGTTTCTGTATGTTGGTAGGACTGTCCGTAATTACTATGCCAAACATG
>JAPMAF010000854.1:0-12597 GCA_026537445.1 Silvatares holzenthali
TTGAAGAGTAGTGCAGACACTACAGCTGCAGCTGGTGAGACGTACTCCCAGATCCAGAGTGCTTGGGTACAGTCAACGTTATATATATATATAAATATAAATATATAGATATATTCAACATTACCCCGGCAGTGTTAAAGCACAGACTTAGCCAATAGTTATTCAGCATTTAATTAATTGTCGATATTACTACACTGTTTTATATATTTACATGTATGACTAGTAACTGTATTAAGGCACAACACAACAAAAATCATGTACTATGTGTCATATTTGTGAAAACCCGTAATTGGCTCTCTGCCACTGTATTGTAATCAACTGATTTACACTTATTGTCTTTTGGCTGTTGGTTTTCTTTTTAATAAATAAATAAATTATTCATCCTCAAAGATTCTTCTTTCTAAAGCTATTGAATATACAAACTAAAAGAAAAATAAGAAACGAGATAAAATAAGATGCAGAAAACAATAGCAGCATTTAAATATTCTTAATCAAAACATATTATATTTTTCAGGCGTGAGAATACTAAAAAAACTATGGGTTAAATATCTCAGCAGCAAATTTCCTGAATATGTATTCGTCGAACCAGATTCGATTAGGACACTGTTAGATACCCATAGGAATCAAGGAATTATAAATGTCTTCATGACAATAAGAGGTAATTGGAATAATAGTAATTGAATTTATTTATTTGCATATTTAAATCCACATATGTTATATTTCCTTTTACCTGTTTGCAGGAAGATGTCAACCGCTTTTGATCAAACAAGCGGTCGCAGAACATATTGTGGATAAGAAGGATAAATTTGGGAGAATACGCTATCCGAAGTTGCGTGCCACTTTAATGTCTTGCTGGGGCAATTATGCATGGTCAATGTCATCAGTGATAAACATAGAGGATCATGTTGTTCTAGGACATTCAACCTTTAGAGGTAGATTGATTCATGAACAAAATATTCAGGTAATATGAATAACATTTCTAATTTATTTATCAAAAAATTATTCATCACATGAATCAAGAATTTTAAGTTATTACATATTATATGCCATGTCTCCTTCTTCAGGATAAACTTTTAATGTGATAGTCAACAATCCATAATTTGCTTAAAAAAATTTGTGAAAATAATGCTAGTTGGTTGACGCTATTACATACATAGACATACCCTGAAGAAGGGCATTGAAAAGATTACAATACAACATAATAACTGAAAAGTCTTTAACTTGAGAATACTTCACTAGATATTTCTAGATAATATATATTTTTTTCATTCAAAATCTGTTTGTTCGCATATGAGAGATGTCATAATAATCAGTCCTATCAATTTATTGAACTATTATCTTCCCAACAATGATCATATGTACACACATGAAATGAATCTTTAATATGAAATCAATTTCTGCTGTGTTTCTGGAGTGGGGATAAAACTAGCAACCTAAAAGTGTCACCATATAGAGCTCAAAAAAATTTTTATAATCATGAGTTAGAGAATAATAATCATTTGCTCTGTAAACATGTCCTATGGTTTATACTGCAGCAATTATGAATGACCCAAAATCATCAAAACACAGACTAGAACGTTATATGTTATTAGACTACATATTTTTATACAACACATTTATATAATATCGATATATAGTATTTGTCGAAGTCTAAAATGATTATTACATCTTGTGATAATCATTTTAGACTTCGACAGACAGAGCGAGCATTGGCATTGCATCTTGGCAGCTGCAGTGTCCTTTCTTCCTTGGTCCTTTTCAAATATACAATAAACTATATTACAGTATATATTAAACTATGTTATACACTTTTGTCATGTCAAACTACAGTATTTTTTTATTAATTATTCTGTTTTAAGATAATATAAATTGTACAAGATGTTTTAGGCATATATATTGTTTAATAGCAATGCACTTAATTTGTAAAGCACTCATGGAATGATTTTTAATCATAAAACAGCGCTATATAAATCATACAAAAAATAAATAAAACATATTATGTTGATTTAAGCGCCATTGTGTTAGACTATGTATGTGTGTGTATAAAAATGTTTTAAAAAAAGCAAGGAATGTTTTATAGATACTGTCACGGAAGATGCTCTCTGCAGTTATAGCAACCTGTTTAAAATTGTAGAACTTACAGAATCACAAAATCTTTTTATTGTGAATAATCATGGTTGCGTTCATTCCTTTCCTTTCTAATTTTCTTTACCCTCTGTAAAGCGTTCCTTTAATGTAATGTGTACTTAAAAAATATATTACTATGTAAATCATCTTTCTGATATACTTATCACTTGATCAGCCCATTCCAGGTGTGTTTTTACATATATTTTGTATGCTGTTAGGTTCTTTATAAATATTGTACGTTACTATTTCATTTACAAGCCCATAGTTTAGCAAATGTTACATGTTTATTATTTTTCTAACCGTTATATATGAACTAATTGATAATTACAAGTGTATGAATAAATTTCGTGTCAAATGCTATTAATTGTGAATGCTGTTCACACAGGAAGCATATTTTTTTTTAGTAACATTAAACACAAACAGATATTGCATGTTTATTAGAGCATGCTGATATTTTGCAATGTCATAATAATCCTATAATCCTATAATTATAATTTTTCATCAAAATAAACCGATTGGGAATTGTATGTAATTATTATGTAGCAAAAGAGGTGTGTAATTAGTAATAATATATAAGTGTAATGAAAAAAGAAATCTGTATAACTGATCAATATTGGTTTGAATGTTTGCTACATGTGTGTTGTGATCGCCACTCATACTGACATCTTGCGATTTTTTTATGTATTCTTTACAACAATTTGATAAAAACTGATTTTCGGTTGCTCATGGCTGAGAATCGTAGTTTTTTTAATGAGTATTCTTTATATATTTTCCTTGGACATCGGTTCTTCACAGAGACATGTAAATCAAACAAATAAATCAATAAAAGTATATACATTAATCTGTAGCTCTTCTAAGATGGGGATATTTGTTCAATTTACGCTAAGTCCAAATCGTTTATTTTTCTGCTTATCAGCACATGGCATCCAAGTTTCTGCTTCATACAGGAAAATTGAAAATACTGAAGTTTAATTTTGATTCTCTTGCAGTTTTGTAGATGCTTCTACTTCCTTTATGTCATGTCACATTTTTCAACCTAAATCTGGTGTTTAATATGCTCATATTTTCATTTCATTGTTTATCATTTTTTTGTTCTAGGAATATATCAGCGACATTGTCAGTAAATATTTGCCAAAAAAATTGCCACCTTGGCAAATAACACTGGTTCCTAATATCATGTCGAATGAACCTAAATATGGATTACTAATCAGAGTTCATCATTTACTTTTGGAAGAAGAAGCGGGACTAAAAATTGGTGATTTTCTTCTTTTGAAACCTGAAAACGATGAATACTATTCGCAAGATCATTCACCAATGGCTTCTCCGAATAGTAGAGATAATTCATTCAAGAGCCCTTTGACTGATGTCATTCAGTTGCCCAAAGCTATACCTTCGTTGTTATCAAGAATAAACATTGGTATATCTAACCGTTGGAATGAATTCATACTCGATTATGATCCACTGGAATCACCGAAAATGTTAAATAAACGTCCAGGTTTAATCCACTGGTCAGCGATATTTTTGATAGCTGTTATATCCACATATCGTAATTTAGAAAAGAATATTCAAAGTCAATCCTATTCAGATTCATACATAAGTAATTTTATTACCACTCTTCGACATGAATCATCTAAACGTCAATTATCACCTGAAAGTTTTATTATGTCAATATTTATCACTTTTAATCCGGTATCCATAATCTTCAAAACTTTAAAAGCGTGCTGGTGGGTAATTTTTAATTGTGTAATCAAGTTGCCATTTACTTTATACGATGAATTCAAAGTGTTAAGATACCTTCTTGCATATGGATATTGTATAGAATCCAGTACATTTGTGGCTTTGTACTGTGATTATATAACTCTCTTATATGCTGCCATCAAAGAGATATTTCAAATAGTTAAATTAGCATATTTTGCGCCGATGACTCTGATAAATGAATTATTCTTCAGAGATACCAATGCAGAGGAACATCAATTGCAAATAATGTCGACTTGTGGTAGAAAAGTTGTAGCATGGTCATCACCTGTTTCAAGGAAATGGATCATGGAGATTGCACAATCAGAAAATATATCTCAAACTGAAGTGCTTCTCACGATGGCAGCTAGTTGCTTGAAGGAATATTTTGCTAACGCAGGACTTACCGTTCCCCAAGTTGTTTTAGCGACTGCAAGATCTGTTACTTGTGACACTCTCTTAGCCTCAATTGAAAATAATGGGAATCACCTTAAAAATTTTGGAATTGTATACTTAACACTACCTGTTGACAACATGGGTGTCTCAAAAGCTAAGGACGATTTGTTAGCTGTTGCCAAAGAAATTAAAAGGGTTCGACGAACTCAAGGAGCTCTCTACGCTTTGAGCGGTATGAGATATTACATTACGCAAGCTGTACCTTCCATCTTCTCCAGGATCGCATTGAATTATGGATCTAGGAAGTATGCTGTAGCAATTACCGAAGTTGCTGAAGGAAAATACAATAAAAGAAGCAGCCATCGAGTAACATATTGGGATGATCCGGTCTTGACACTTATATGTTGGAGGCCTCCGCAAGGTAATATAAGTAAGTACCAACTTTTGAACATTATTTTATTCTCCTTCCAAGATAAAAATATTCTGAAGGTAATAATTCTATAGTATTACCTCCTCTTGTTATTAAAGCGCTCTTGGGGCGATTTTTAATCACAAAACAGCGCTATATAAATCATCAAATAAATAAATCGTTTTGTCCTCTAGAGTAAGGCTTTTCTGTTACCTTTTTTGGTTATTTTAAGTTATTTTTGGATGGGAAAATAAAAATAACATACTCACTGCAATATTTGAGTATGGATATTGTACATATAATGCATTTCAACTTTACTGGGCTAATCTCAAGCACATAGTAATGTCTATTATGTTAATTTTTCCATGTAAAATGTACTAAGATGGTTAGAATCTTACCATTGGAAATGACAAATGCTGAGTAATCTCATTAAATTATTTCTACATTTGCTCAATGAATTAATTTCTAATTGTGTGATATTATACAAACACATTTTTGATAAAGGCTTATTGAATATATAACTATTTATTTTCAGTTATGTCTCTCACCATACAAAGCTATGCTGGAAATGTTAAATTAGGCGTCATGACAGATGCTCTCATTTCTCCTAATCATATGGCACCAGCACGCTACTGGCCTCGTGTAGCTCGAAGGCTTTACTTCAACCTTCCTCATGCTAGTCATTCACAAGTAGATGGTGAACAACATGAGGACATTCCGCAGGATACAGCTGCTCCAGAAGCGAGTCATGTAGATTCAGAAGTAAATTAGGCTAAAAGTGATCTTATTGATTGTTTTGAAATTTGGTTCTACATATAACATATATAATCTGTCTGTACTAAATGTACAGTTAGTAAGTAAAAAAGAAACTCATTTATTCGAATTTAATTTAGGTTTAAGGCTTATCTTGATATATTTATGCAACTATTACTTTTTGCAATACATTTATTAGATATAATTGATGGTACAAATATACCTTGTAATCGTTAATGTGATAGAATAGACAAAAAAATATAAGAAAATTTGTTATTTATTTACTAAAGAGATATAAGGTTTGTTTATATTGTATTTGGTAGTATTGATTCATCATTGTACTACCAATATCCAATTTATCATCGTTTCTCTATCTAGGGGTTGTGATTATATATAAAGATGGTTAACTTTGTTTTTCAGTTAACAAAATATTGCAGTGGGAGGATTATAAAGTTTTTTTTTGCATTTTAGGGTGGTGTAATACTAAAATATTGATGTCATGCTTTATATTGATCAACGAAGTTTGCAACAAGAACAATGTTTTTCAAAAACCGTTCTAATTTTCACTTTTCACTTTCACTAACAAAAATGAGAGTATTATGATTATTTATTGGGTTTTAAAAGATAAAAGCGTAAACCATTTTTCATTCTCCAATCGTCAGTAAAGTCTTTCAATATAAATCCACTTTACCAAATGTAGCTTAAAAATAATTTTAATTGAGTTATAATCAAATAATACCACCATTATGAATCCATTCTTTTAGTTTTACATTTGTTTTTAAAGTTAGTATAATTTATTTATTACATGATAATACTCAATATTTAGGTCAATATATATGTAAGGAACAAATAAGTTTTGTTTATTATTGTACAATATAATGTAATACTGGTACTAGTAATATGAAAGTCTATGTAAATAATTTTATGTAAATATGTACAAAGAGTAAAGACATTTCTGGAGAGAAAGTAAACATTTATATTATTTTATTTGAAAATGAGTGATAACCCGGTATCTTTATTTGTTTTTTTGATATATACATAATAAAAATGAGTGATTAATAAATTTTTGTACTTATATAAAATAATTATTATTTTCTTCAATTTTTAAAATGTTCACTGAAAAAATATACATGCCCTTAATATATATAAAGATCTCTATTAAAATGTTATACAATATTATCTTGTAGTAACCTAAACCATTTTGAGAATAAATTTTAACTAAAAATTATTGTAGGTTCCATTCATAATTATAAAATTTACTCTCATTGTATAATTAAATACAATCTGATTGAATGTTAATTCATTTATTATACGTTTTCCCCTGCCATTACGGAGAAAATAATGTATTTCAACAGAATAAATATTTTGGTATTGCCATAGATCGCCAAAATAATATTGTAAAAGTTAATAACGTATCAACCGTGATACTTTTCTGATAAAATGTACATACAACGTAATTTTTAAATTAAATTTAATTTAAATATATATTTTTCATAAAATATAAATAGGTACCTCCGATTACATCGAACTTTTATTTGATTTGTCTTTGGTGCATAACAATGGCAACATTTTACCGCTTGTATTGCCGACCCTGTGTGTGAAATTCGTCTCATTTGAAATAAAAGTATGATGAATGTCTAGCAAATTATAATCACGGCAGCAAAAGGATCAACTTGTTATGTTAAGCAGTTTAGTATCGAAATCAAGATCTGTACTTCGTGCCTATTTACTTAATACTTTCGGAAGTCGTGATTGCGGTCCATTCCGTGTTGCTAGCTACGGGTCGTCCCAATAATTGTTTCTGTTCTCTCATTCGCAGGAATGTTCTCGATGTTCATCTTGTTTCATTATATTAAATATTAAACTATTGCAAGCCTGGTGGATATTTTGAAAGCGCACCGTCGCAAGGGGCCCGCTTAATTTAAAGAGGCAACGATGTGAGTACATTTCATTTTTGGATTTTACGATATTATCGTGAATAGAATGGCCGTGTTTAATTATTTCCAGGAATTATTTTTCATTTTATCAACCAGCATGCTGTTATCATAGGTCAGTACGTCCGATCGATTGTCTGCTACGGCCTTTTTTGTTTATCTGTATGCCTTTATTTACTTCGACGAGACAATATTTCTTCTTTGTATCGTTAACTCAATTTAGATCTACCACATGTACTTTCTATTAATAGTGTGTAGTAATAATTATTCTGCATTCCTAGGTAGCGAACACATCTCGCGCTGGATGCTCGCGCATATATATATTCTGTAGAAATGTTTCTTTTTTATTTGATACATTCACAAGAGCCATGGCAACAGTTTTCTTCTACACACATCTGCCAATTGATTATTGCATTTATAAATATTGTGAAAGAAACCATTCTGAAATGTAACATTATTATTAACTAATGTCTGTATAATTTCTATTTTAGTGATGAATAAACGTTTTGTTTATCATTTTTTTTATTTATTTATTTTAAATAATAAGTGGAAATATCGGAGAAGAATGCCTATTAAGAGTAACAATCATGAACTGAATGAAAGTTTGATGTTTGAGATGGTTCAGGCAAATCGAGTGAATAGGGAATGAAAGAATAAGAAAACAGATCTACAATGCGGCTATGAAAAGCAGGGCAACTTCTGGGTTTAATAACCGGCATGTGTGTGAGAAGGAAGCAAGAAATGTATGTCAGGACAGAAACAAGTGGCGATACATTCTCTGCTTATCCTTATCAGAAATAGCGAGACTTTAAGTGAATTATAAATATTGCGAGGAATGGTATGATAGTATAAAAACACCCGATTATTGTTGATTTGATGAAATTTACTATCACGCACTGATCGTTAACTGCGATGCAAAAGGAAAATGAAAGTTTTTTTAAATTAAAATATTACTGTACTGTGATATATTTATGTGGTATACACATTGTGAAATGGATTACCAATCTGAGATTATCTGTGATCGAATAGAACACTTATATCCTAATATGGGCACTACTCATGATAAAAATATATACCAAAGTATCTAAAATATAGTAAAATTTCATATTTGTGAAATATCCACCCGAGACATTTCTCCGTGTTGTGTTGCTGTGCCTGTGGCATCCAAATTGGGAGCATCGATCAAACAAGGTATGCAGTTTACCGGAATTCAAGAAACACCATGAAACAGTATTCTAAATTTGCAGTTGGGACGCCCTTGAGCTGATATAAGTACACGAATTTATAACAAAGCCAATTTGGACACGTGTGATGTACGGAAGGGAATCTTGGATCTGGTAGGGGAAGAACGAAAGTACAAAAAAGGAAAAAGTTCAAATTTCATTTACAAAATTAAGAAAATCGTTTAAAAAATGGGTTTTGCCTTGCAAATCATACGAGTCATGGGACTAGAAAGGAAATTGCAGTGTAAATATAGAAGGTTGGGAGAGACAGGGGTTACTCATAGAAATTGTGGCCCGACCATATTTTTATATACAGCTTCCATGCTATAGTTGTTTTTTGTTGATTAATTTACAGAGAGATGTGTGTGTGTAATAAAAGTAATACCAAACAGCAGCGGTATTATCTGCTATTACACACGTATTATTTACTGATATGCAGAAAGCAAACGGGAAGACCACTGCACTATTTTCCCCTAATAAATCATACTTACCATGTCAAGATGGACTTATTATGTATACTATGACCTAGTCGTATACAATGTTGGCATAATCACTAAATCAAAAGTAACATTTAAAAAATATGTTATTGTATTTACATATTTTTTTATATTTATGATCCGGTTCTGTTAGGGTTTGTTAGGTTAAACCCACACATGCTAAAAGGGATCATTCAGGCATTCAAAATAAACATTCAAGGGACATTCATCGACATATTTCGTTCTCAGTATGCTTTAATATGTATCAATGGTTTGGAACCCATACCAGATATTGAAATCCGAGCTCTCCCCCCAAAGATTTTCTAATCTCCAAAGATTTTCTAATCTCTTCCGAAAAATATGTTTACTTTACAAAAGTGTTTCTATGTGAAGTGTTTTATTTTCCTTTACTTGAATCTTGGAAGTCGATGCATCTAATTCAGTACTTCGTCCAACCGAACATCATACAAAACATTCACCATACATAATAATTTCAATTCTCCAACGCAACTAACTATTCAAGATTCACCTAGAGAAATTGACATTTTCCAATTGCTCTGAACTCTGGTCAATTAATTCTCTCTATTGGCCAAGTAGTCCGTTTTATTCCACTCCATCAGTAATTTATATTTAATCAATACGTATTGTTTTTAAACTAAACCTGTATATTTATGGGCTGTTTTCCTACTGTAAAAAAAATAATGAAGAAATTCGTTTCTAGACGTAAAAAACATCCAAATGACTCCATAATGGGTCTTAACGCAAGAACGTAACTTTTACAAACACATTGGTTTTATTTATCATTATCTACTCAATAATTCACTTCATTAATTACAATCAACAATTCGTAGGTTTGACCCCTGCGTACTTGGCTAAAATTCATTCTTTCTTCAGGCACTTAAAGTGGCAGATTATTTGATAGCAACACGCTACTTGACTCTCTTATAATTTATTTTATCTCATCTCACTATCTCTTTGTTCTGAGCGAGTCCCGAGTTCTTTGTAATAGCCAGTTTAAGCATATATTGATTAAGTAGACGTTTAGTTTATGACTTTATGTTTTTAAAAATTATATCGTCAACCGGTTTCGAAGTATACCCATTCCGACCCGACGGGCTATTGCAAATTATTTGCAATGCAATAAGTCGTCTATATACACACTCCTATCTATAATAGCAGCTGCCCTCAACCTTTTCTTTCGCCGTCAATTTTAACGTTGAGTTTGGCTATTTTGAAATAAAGTGAAAGAAAGAATCGGATTGACGATGTTTTAAAACTAAATTCGAATAACAGGGGTTTAGTTGCTTTATTTATGCAGGTATCATTTTATTTTCTTGCCGCAGATTCGCTATACGCGGATCATCGGGATCACTCCGATGTATGGGACGGTGCATTACCCAAGAATCGTTCCACTAAACATCTAACCTATCCGGTGTATAATCTAAGAAACATCTTAGACATCACAATATTTGAATACTTTTAAAGAACGCAAATCACACCTGAGATTGACTAAAAACAATGGCTGTAAAATGCTGATTCATAGATGGGCCAAACTCTACGTGACAAATGAGTACAGTGGCGTCGACTTAATATACATCCATACTTCTGACACGCATTTTTGTATAAATAATGTTTTTTTATCAGATACTACACATGAGACACCATGACACCACCATCCGTCTGGGTATGTAACATACTGTACAATTGCACATGTAAATGCTATGTAGCAGTCGGAAGAGAGATTAAAAACCTGGTTATTCAGTTCTAGTCACGAAACATGGATAAATCCATTTCGCGTGGCTTACAATACTGAACGGTGGTATTGCTCCAGGGCAATACAAGATCTACCACTCTTTTCCAGTCTAGATGGAATATATATTTTGAAATACATTTTTTTTTCGCTGTTTTTGATTTTTTAAATATATTTTTATACATATATTGAAAATCTGAAGAGAAAAATGCATTTTTATGTACATTTTCTTCACTCTGGCGGGATTCAAACCCGCGACCTCCAGTATCAATGAATTAGCTTAGTGTTTAATGAATTTGTTGGCTAGAATTTTAACTTATTTATCACTAATGCAGCCATGATGTGACTCCGACGGCGGTTTCAGTAACCACCGCACTTCTGTGGAACCTAATCCTCTGTTGGCATAGGAGTACTGCAATTTGGTACAATGTTAATAATCCAAACTGTTGGATGTATTCAAATAAGCATTCAGTACGTAAAATAATAGCGATTCACATCAAATTGTAGAGGTTTCGTTTTTAATCCCAATTACAGAGGCGATACGACTCTAAAACTTCGAAATCTAGTATTTACATGACTACGTGGGTCTGAATGTGGCATGAGTCTGAATGTATCTCATTCATTGATTGTATGAGTTTGTTGGAGCATTTAGTAAGGATTTCTAAGGAAACGGAAGTTATAAATAATACGAAGAATAAATGAATTCATGGAATAGATAATCACGCCGAGTTCAAAAAGCGATAAACTCTGCTGATATATAAAATAAAAAAAAATACAATTACATAAGACGTCTTTGAGATTATTACTATCTGTATCTGATAGATTATCTAAAATTATCATTGGTTTGTCTGATAACGAAATCGAAATATGTTCCGTTGATACTATTGTTATATTAATGAACGATTTGAATTATTTTGGTATGAATCAACTGTCTGCGGTTTAGTATTATCGCCAATATTTAAACACTCAATTCATTATAAATTCTAAATGGCATGTTTTATCAACGCTATTATATAGAAGGATGACTTAGACTCGAGCGATTTGACCCATTCGAGATGTGGCTCTACATGGAATAATCAATTATATGAGTGCATGAGAACTAAGATTCTCTTCAAGTCTTTCTTGTGTGAGACGGCCCGGCTGTGGAATGACCTTCCGTCGTCTGTTTTTTCTCCTACCTATAACATGGACCTATTTAAGTCTCGCGTTAATTCTACCCTATCCCTAAGTCTTCCTCATCCCATATAGCGTCTTTTGATGTTATACGCCTGCTTCTGCGGTGCCTTTTATGTGGGAATATTAAAAAACCAAAAAATATCAACATGAATGTTTTATCATCTTTTGTATTTATTATTAAAATATGCATATTCATGAGAATTATATTCATTTTTCAGATTAAATGCTTGTTAATGAGGCATTTTTTTTTAATAATATTTTTCACACGGCAGTCAAGACGTTGGCAGTCGGTGTTCGCATACAGCCAACGATCTCTCGAATTGGTTTTTTCGTTTTTTTTTTATTTAAAATATTTTAGTTTTCTTTGAATATCGGTCGTTCGACGGTCGCTGGTTAAGTACATGTTACTGTGTTGTAATAAATTTTCCTTGACAGTTGTATAAGTTACATTTAGGTTCACATTTCGCGGTATATTCGCAGATGTTTTTATAATCGTTTTGTCTTTTGGACGGCTATTCGTGGTAGTATTTTATTTCATATCAACATGTTTTATACATACATTATGGCAACACATCGCACATCTATAGAAAGCGTCACATATAAGTTGATTTTGTTCTTT
>JAPMAF010000855.1:0-12593 GCA_026537445.1 Silvatares holzenthali
TATAATTAAATATAGTTTTGCTGTTTCGAGTTTTTAAATATATTTTTAGAAAAAATATTAATTATATAATGGGATTCAAACCTGTAAACACCAGTGTTCTTCGCTGTTTTCACAACACTATTTTCACGTTGTCAGTCTCTAACCACTCTAACACGAGACCGATAATGCACCTACCCATGTGTATATATACATTTTTTTTTTAATTTTCTCCATTTACCTTTTATATAATCTTTTCGGATGGTTCCCGTTAATAAATGACCTGTTCCAATGCTGTTATGTGAAGGTTAAAAAAATAAACTTAGAGATTCTTGATTGCGGGTGTTATCACTTCACTACGGAAGGACTAAACATCAATTGTACTTGACATTACTTGGAAACAGAAGCTTGTAAATATATTTTCCAAGCGGCAGTTATGGTAATGATAATACTACAAAGCTCCATTAAAATGAATAAAACACTCTACATAGCGCCTGTCATGCGGCCATTAGATTCCTGGGACACATTATACGATGTCCTGGTAACAATTCATTCCGGACGTGACATCCTATAAGAGGGCGTTCCCTATTTGTCGTCCCAGTGCGTTGCGGGGTATCGTATTCTGTATTGGTAATGGAATGCATGCTCCATATTTCTACTCTTGCGAGCAGAGACAATAAAATGCAGCGCACAATGTGTGCCTTGTATTATCTTCACCCCTCGTGTGTGCGCATACGCCTATTGTACTCAGAATATAATCAAACCCAAGGGTTGAAATATCCATTGAAGTATTCTTTAATCAATACATTATTTTCGCCACATACTGTCAATTTCTTTACTGGTGACCATTTTATAATACCAAAATTCTAATAGTTTATAACATCTCCAATATTCAACCACTGTTTAAGATCGTCTGTCTAAGAAAGCCTTCTACATTCAATGACATTCAGTTTTTTGAGCTTCCGTTCGATAACACAGATCTACAATAGTTTTGGTATTGGGGTATTTGAAATGATTTTATGCCCTAAATTAAAATAGTTTTGACGTAGAAGCTCACAATTATAGATTAAAATCATAATTACACTTATAAGCTCACAATTATAGATTATAATCACAATTATATATTAAGATATTATATTTTAATGCAATATCCGTTATACCATTTGAAGTAAAATTCATGGACCAAATAAAAAAAAAACCAAAACAGATTTTTAATATTTCTGAACTTTTAAAAAATGTTAAAAGAATATAAAAATCATAAGGAATATTGCAATAGCATTTTTAATTGCAAAGAGCGAAGAAAAAAAGACATCGTTGGAACCAACTAGTCATAAAATACTTCAGTCACTTCTTTTCTGTGACATCCCTTGAATGCACATATTTTGGAACTGTCTCTCATTATATTCGTACCTCATCTTCTTTGGTATCGATTCTTGAAATTTTTGACATTCTGGTGAAATCTTTTACCTTGGTGGCTTATTGTTGTATCCTAAATTTGTAAGAAAACGGTCTTAGTAGCTTGGCAAATAGTTCACCTTAATGGTTATATTTCACTCAAGGGATCTGAAACTGTTAATCTTCTCGTATATCAGTTCTACATAGTTTAAAGCTTTGCGTTAACCCAAAAAAACCAACAACTGCAACATGTAAAGTCCAGAAAGGCGATGGAGAAAAGATAATACGTCTAGTGCAAATGTCAGGTTATTAATAACATTTAGTGTTGTGTTTTTTCTTTGCTGTTCCAGAGGTTTAGGAAACAAAGATATTTGTTGTGGCCACATTGCTGTCCAAGGAAAAAGTGTACTATTTTTAAGTGTATACTTAATCAGGATATAACTAATCTAGATCCTTACCAAATTTCCAGGAAAGAAGACTCCGTACAATACCAAACGGTGGCACGACCACTACTACACGGCGTCAGGTAGTATTCGACTATAAAAGAAGAAGCTGAACTATAATCTCTCCAGTATGAACATCACGCTTAATCAGGAGTACAGTTTTTGGCGCTTTTAAAAATAATATATACATATTTAAATATTTCCATCGAGTCGGCATCATAATACAGTATTTGTATTATATTGTAATTTAGCTAGTTGTATAAAATTAAACACTTACACTGGGTAATTCTCTGCAATATAGTAGATGGCTATTTTTCAATATTGGCAAAAATACAGTGAATTTTCATAAAGCAATACGTCATCAAAAACCGTCGAAATTCTGTTATATTTAAGGCATTGCAATGGAAGGTAGTAGTCTATTTCAGAATGTGGAACGGCTACTTTAATAGTTATTTTTATTTGCTCGTGGGTGGTTGGTGATTATGTTTGGTGCATCAGGACCTTAACGCAAGTTGTATACAGTTGAGAGTATAAGAGTTTATGGTACTTGGAGATATGACCTCAAATATATGGGAAGAGATAGAGGCAAAAAAAGGCCAGGAATCTTTTTTCTCGTGTAACCAGTATTCTAAGTATTTAAGTTCTTTCAATAGACTTACTATTTACAGCACTAGTAAAATTTAAATTTACTTTCTTCCCCAAATGTCCAAGGTTTACACCTGCTTCCCGTATTTAGCTTAAGTGAAGCTACAAATAGTTTTTTGGGCCTTTGATTCGATGAGTTTTATGTTCTTTTATTGAATTTCTCTTTTATTACAAGCTGACTATCAACATAACGTTGCTGAAACCAATTATATCTTAAAGGTTGAGGAGGAAAAAAAATAAAAGAAACCTGTATAAATATGTAAGTGGTGTGAAGTTTCGGAAACAGAGACATGCTAAAGTAAAATTATCTGGCCGGTTCGAAAAATAAAACTTCAATTTCTCATTACTTTTCGTATAAAAGAGATACTAAACGTGCAGTATTTTTAAAAGTATTGAGATATCGATAACTATTGTTGTGGTATAACTAGGTGAAATAACTGATAAGTAGAAATATTCGTTAATAGAAATATTACATAAAAATAAATAAATACCTTCTATATTAGCATCGTACAATTTTCCGTACTAATCACATTCAACACGCCCAAACCATCTCAAGGAATTTCTCTTAATTTTACCAATAACGCATGCACCGTATTGCAGAAATAATCTGAAAAAATATGTTTCAATTAAAATATATAATAATATGAGCCTATTAGTAAAACATAATTTCCAAGAAGACTGCTAAAAGATCCCAGTCAGCCGATATCGATTAACTACCGGATGAAAGTTTCTTTAAAATTCTATCAAACTCTTCAACTTTGCACACATTACCCCTCGTAGATGCCGTGGCGCGTCATGATACTCTCATTTATCTATCAAAACTTAAGTCCATCGTATACCGAGACAAGCCATTATAGGTTTATCGATGATCGCTTTTTTAGTTGGTTATGCATTGTCACTTCGTATATTCCTTTCTGTGCATTCTGTGTATTGTAAATTAAACTGTTGATTGAATACGACCCAGTTTTTAGTGTGATAAATAAAACCTTGATCATTGTTTTGAAATGGTGTATTATTATCGAATAAACGATTTTTTAGACATTGTTTACGTGAGAAAATCGCATGTTGTATTTAAAGTATTTTATGGATATTGTTAACATTAAAAAAAATTATATATTTCTTTTTCACGAGAAATCACCTGAAGAATAGGTGGAAAATTTGGTAGATTTTTGAATCCTAAGAAATATTACTGTAATAGATAATGTTTAAAATATTTTTAAATTACCATATTAGTTGTTTTGTATCTTGATGGATCGCACTTCTATAGGTATAGGCGTTGTAGAAATTTCCCAGAAGTCCAGAAATGTTTTGATAAAGGCAGCCATGATGAGAAGGTACCGTTGAAACTGGAGACGAATAGTAATACAGCTGCCACTACATTATATCGGAGCTAGCTCTTGTCTGCCTCTTTTCAATTCTCTGCTACATATACCAATTCTACCAAATAACAAACTGAGGTCGATTTTCTAAAATCTGTTGAGTTTTTCAGTCATCTTTCAGATAAAGCTGATAACGCAAACTAATGTATTCGCAAACGTCACGAAACAGTTTATTTGGGATTTCAAGACATTTTAATTTCAATACATCAATGGTTCTTGGTCTTGTATGATAAACTCTGTTCTTGAGGTATTTTACTTACACGAGATTTTATACAACCGTTTCGGTTTAAACAACAAGCATTGGACTAAAAACGCATAAAAATTTGTTTATTAATTTATTCGTCATTGTGTGCTTGGTCTCTAATAAAATGTTGTCTTCTATCCACTACCGAAAACGAAATAAGGTAGTTTTCGTGTTACATATTACAATAAAACATTTGCTTTTACAATTTCTGTGGATATTGAACAGATTAATAGTTGTTTTTTTTTATGGGGATACCCCATAAAAATATGTCCATAGGTGTGAGATCAGAGGAACGCATAGGGTAATCAATAATTTGCATACATCACTTTAATGTGTGGACCGACGGAATCCTTTATCTTTGATTGTTTATTTTTTAACACCCTGTATTGTTGCAAAAATGTGTGAAACAATTGATAAATCAGATCTTTAAATGTTACTGTTATATTTACTGAGCAGGAATGTAGATACTCTATGTCAATAAAAATACTGTACTGTATTTTTATGAAGGTTAATATTTTTTACTCATTGAATCCCTTCGGTTGTACGGGCATAACATTATTGCGGTAAGAGCAAGTTCCAGGGCAGAGGGCAAGTTTCATTGTGATTGCTTTTTGATGTTAACGCTTAGTTAAACGGAACATGGCCAACATGTGAATAATATGCGAACAAAATAGATAGACTGAAAGGGATCGTACCTTTTGTTCACATGACAAATCACTGTAATTTGTGCCAATCATTTCGTCTTTGACGACACAATTTTTCCGACCGTGGGATACATACGGCAGTTTGCCTATCGCAATATTTCACGAATACATTTTCAAACAAATAACTCTCGTGAGATATATTCAGGGATGTGTCATTTTTTTAACATATCTCTAAAGGTGTGTCACATATGGTGTGATAAATTATACATCTCAATAATAATACCTTGAAACAGCTGAAACTGAAGGTGCCGGCGCCGGAGTAAAACACTGCTTAGAAAGGTTTTTAGTTACACACTCGTATAATATGTATTACACATATCTTACATCTGAATCGGTAAGAGTTTCGGTAAGCCTGCTTTGTAGCCTTCTCATTCTTGATTCTGTAACATAGAGACACGCTTTACTTTCTTTGTCGTTATTTCTCAGTTGATCGAAAAATCTCTATTGCTGTTTTTATACGTATATATATTTAATATATCTAGGAGCATGCGTCGTTTGAAAATGTTATTCATCTATGCTATCGGAATATTATTTTGCTTCCTATTCTAAGACGCTGGCCACATTGAAATGCGTTTACGAAATTTCCTGGTACCGGGTAAAAATACCGAAAATACATTTATTTGATCTATAAAACCACATTCATACTCGCACACATTCAACACAGAGTCCTTTGTAATACTACAATTAAGATAGGCGATTGATCATTTATTTCGCATTGTTTATTTGATTTTAATTACACGAGATTTTATACGCAGCCATTTCGGTTTAAACAATAAACATTGGACTGAGAAAGCGTTAACATTTGTTTTTAATTTATTCGTCGTTATATGTTTGGTCTCGATTAAAATGTTTGTTTTCTATCGGTTATTGAAAAACAAAATAAGGGAGTTTTCGTTTTACATGTTACAATAAATTGTTTTCTTTTACAATTTCTATGGATATTGAACAGATTAATAGTTGCGGTTGCAAAAATATAACTTTGATATAATAAATATATAAAGGATTGTAAAATATACACAAAGGAAGCGGTAGATAAGAGGCACGTTGCACAGAGTGTTATGGGACAAACAATGCTTGGTGTTTACTGCGGGACCTTATATTGAACAAAGAAATACGCAGGAGAATCAAAGAAGATGCGAGCTGGGCATATTTGCAGACGATTTAACGGAAGAAGGGAACGCAAGGTGCTGGAATGAAATCCAAAAACATGACGAAGAAATATTGGTCGATAACCTTTTAAGTAGACGATACCATTGTACTAGCAGTAAAGAAAAGATGCATGAGAACAGCTGCGGACCGACAGCAGTGGAGTGATATGAATTACAACCGGTTGAAGAAGATATGTAATATTAAGTACAGTATAGGATTTGGTGTGAATAGTTTTCTCTATTAAGGAACGTGGTTCAATGGTTTGAGATACGATAAACGTTCGTGATGATAATTTGAGTACAAGACAGAACAGTTTTGAAAAATGGTGAGCCTTAAACAAATGAAAATACCAAAAAATAGTTATATGGCACAATATATTAAAAACAAAGAAAGAAAGTAGTTCTAGTAGGGTAAATTGACAAAATCAAGTATCTAAAAGCATGCATTTTGGTCATCAAATAAAATATAATGCATACTTAAATAACATCACATATTTAATGCTAACTGCATAAAGGCTTCAGCATATTTTGTAAAATAAATAGAGGAGAAATTAAATTTACCGAATGTTTCCGAATTTCGATTTCGAAATTTTTCCTTCAAAAATATACAAGCTATTGAAAAGCTCAGTAAAAAATGAAATTTCATTCTGAATTAAACAAAAAATTCGTAGGTAAACGTACCTTTGCCTCGGTTCTTATATATTTCAATTAGACTGCTTTGTATTCAAAACATTTCTTAAATATACAATTTCCATTAAACTTCATCGTGAGAAATTAGCATAAGTAAAAGAAATTATTTATCTTTTGATTTGTTTTCTTGGAAAAAGAATAGATGATAAATGGCTTTTTGTCATCAAAATGTCACTGAGATTTTAATTTAATATGATATGCACGGACACACAAATTTAATGGTGAGGGAAAGCAAAGTATTAGCACATTTTTTCCGAACAATGCCTGATTGTTGTAGGAAATGTTTCATTTTTCTATGAATATGCAACACAGTTTAATCTATATGATTAATGACAACTCTATAAAAGTTTCTAAACATTTCAAATAATGCTAATGGTACCATGTAACATTTTACACAGGTTATATACTTCATAGGGTATGTTTGAAAATAAATGATAAATAAATGTTTATAAAGTTGGAACATTTATTACGCCAAAAATATAAGCACGCTTAAAGATAAAACGGTTTAGTAGCAAGAAACTGATTTGTTGAAGGTTTGATTTATTATGTAATACGAATCATAGTAAGACATTTTTTTTATTGAAATAAAAAGACAAAATCTACTAAATTTAACTACAGAATCGTTGTAATATTCCGTGCTGCAGGGTCGAGAACGTTCTGCGGTAGCCTGTTTGATTTATCGAAAATAAAATGACAGAATCTACAAAATCGTGTTTTTGTGGGAGCGGTTCCGGCAGCGTGAAACAGATTGCCCCTGAATGTAAGAAGTGCTTGCGCAACCGAGATTTAAGTTTAAAACGCACTATTCCGTAAGTGTCACTTATTTTTTGCCATTTTCCTTACCTTCTTAAGTGCTACTCAACAGATTAGGTGATGCGGTTCTAGTTCAATAGTTTTTCTAATTCAGGAATGTTCATTTTTTAATTTATTAATCTTATAAATAAACTTATCAATGTTTTAAGTACATTTATTAATGTAATTTATAAATATTACATTCATATACAGTTTACATTTTATCATTATAAATATTTTTTCGCGTGGGCAATTATTAATAATGACGGTAGAAAAAAAAAATAGAAACACGTGTACACGTAACTGCAAAATAACTACAAAAAGTGCAAAAACTTTACGAAGAACCTCAAATAAAACTAAAACCATGTTCTCAGTAAAAAGTCTAGCATTCCTACACACCATTTATTCTTAAAAAATTTAACAATGTCTATCTATCACAGTTGTCACAGTTAGGTTTTCTAATTTGACTGAAACATAAGTAGTGGGGAATATGTGCAATATTAGTGCTAAAATATAAAGATTTTCTTCCTTTTTAGCAAAACACTATAAAAATTTCCAGAACATAATATAAAATTCATATTTCGTTTGAAAATATTTAAAAAATGGTTATTATTATTAACGTGGATAATTTATATAGCGCCGTTTTCGTGAGAATATCACTTCAAGGGCGCTGCAAGGTTTTATCTTATAATGAAAAAGATGATCAATTAATGAATATGTTTTGAAAAATATTCAGTACTCTATATCCATATATTCAAATAGATATTCATCAGTCATTACATTTTGCTATCTTTTCGGTTGTAAATTCGATAAATGAGCGATTTAGAATATTCTGTGAAGTTTTACGACCGCAGACATCATGCATTAAATATTCGAGCTTTATCAGTTCAGTTGGAAATACGAAGGCGCGTTGGTTAGTATCCAAATGACAAAAAAAATAATTAATCATTATATGTATGATAGCCAAAAAACTCTCATGTGTTCTTACTGAATTGTTATTCCCAAAAGATCTTCAACGCGAAATGAGAGTGGTAAGCTTTTAAATTTGGATCCCTAGTGATGAAGGGTAGTTCTTTAAAGAAAATAACTATCGAATGTGCTGACGTTGTTTTATGACTGCAATCGCTATTTTTTGTTTATGTGTGAGGATGCCTCTCTATGTTTACGATTTTTAGCTATAAAAGCAGATGGGTTATTCGTAAAAAGCTTTGAAATGTATTGTAGGTGTAGGAATCTCATACATATTTTGATCTTATTTGCGTAGGTGTTTTGTACATTTTTTGCTTAAATCGTTTTGAAAGCTAAATTTACAAAAATAAATTCACATTCGTGATAAGTGATGTATAAGTTTAAAATAAAAATATCGTTGATTCAATATGGTCTGTTTGTATGCAAATTCGTAAAAAAATATTTTCAAATATTTAGTTTCAATGCTTTTGGTTGAGATGATATGAATATTTGAGATGGTATAAAGATTTATGTCCTTAATGAGTATATTGTGGCATTAAATCGCTACAAACACAACCGGAAATATTATTACTAACGTGAATAATTTATAAAGCACCGTTTTCGTAATCGTATAAATATTTGAGATGGTATAAAGATTTATGTCCTTAATGAGTATATTGTGGCATTAAATCACTACAAACACAACCGGCAATATTATTATTAACGTAAATAATTTATAAAGCACCGTTATCGTGAGAATATCACCTCAAAGGCGCTGCAATACATGACAAAGATAGCTATTATGCATGCATTCAGAATCTTTCAAGCACATAGTCGAGAATCGATGACCATTTGTAATTTTCTGGGGAAAGTACGTACATATCGATATTATAATACAATATCGTTATCGCAATGACAGATTTTAGAAATAACTATTTGGTAATCAAAATATTACACAATACGAAATGCTAGAGTTAGATTATAAGTACCTATCTGAGACTGCTGTCTTCGGGTCGCATGATTCGCACGACTTCTATCATGGAATCTTTCCTTCGACTCGCGTAGTCATGGTGAGCGCTACATATTATCACTACTATACAATATCATGATTTGGATATTGCATCTATTCTCATCATTTACGACCAGTTTATCGATATCCTACAGCATCAAATTGTTATCAGACAACAGCTTAACCAATACTTATCTTTTTAAAGGTAATAGGAAATTAGACAAGAAGTGAATTGCTTTACAGTGTTTACTCGTCTCAAACTTGAGCTTCGATACTTCGGCGCTCCTCTATCTTTCCTTTTATAATGAGTTGAAGGAACCTGTATCTGTTACCTGCGTTTGTAGGACGTGCCCCAAGTACGCAAGTACGCGACCTTTTGCCGCTCGACTGTGCTCTCCACTCGCGCTCTGCTCTTGCTCTGCGGAGGATCTCAAAGTTAGTTCTCGAGTCGGTTCAACATGTTGACCTTAATTGTCAATCCAGTTCCACGCTGTACATCAAAATGAACCTTTAATTATCCTTTGCTGTATTCTGATATTCAAAATACTATCGCAAATGATATACAAATACATATATTAATACAACGTTTGTTTTCTGTATTTTATTTCTTCCAAATGAAAGAAATATTTAATTTCATTTACATTAAAAATTATTTTCGTAGGCTTTCACGACCAAAGGATTCGCAAGTCAGTCAGGCAGAAGGCAGTCAGACTGTCTTCTCTACACATACTGGCTCGCCCTGAAAATGGACACTGCAATGTGGTCCGAAACGTTGGCAAACAAAATGTCACAACACGACGTGACTACCCAAAAGTCTTTGACTTGCGGACGTTAAAAATTGTTTATTTATGATGGCCGATTTTGGCTCCATTTAGTAATGATAATAGATATCGACGACTATGGAGCGATCCCTCGTATTTAACAAAATTCAAATTTTATAGGAGACACTAAAAACTTTTCGAGAATTCAATTATTCGCCTACAAATCAGATTTATTTAACAGAATTAGGGCATGCCGCTTTTAAAAAGGTTTTTTTCATAACTCGCTCGAATCTTTCTTTTTCAATATCGTGTATTATTTTAGATGCGTCGATCTCGATATTTTTTTTTAAGATTTCAGGGTGGAATATTTACTCCAAGTGTCTCTTCATCAAACCCACCATCACCACCGTCGTCAGCCTCGTAGTCGAATGGTCAAAAACACTTGACTAAAGCGTTGGAGAAACGCTGGAGGTCGCAGGTTTGAATCCCGCCAGAGTGAAAAAAAAATACATACATTAAAACATTTTTCAATTCAGATTTAAAAAAAAAATTTGTAAAAATATATTTAAGAAAATCAGAAACATCAAAAAATGTATTAAAAATATGTATTCACTCTGAACTAGAAAAGAATGGTAGATCTTGTATCGCCCTGGAGCAATACCACCGTTCAGTATTGTAAGCCACGTGAAATGGATTTATCCATGTTTTGTGACTAGATCTGAATAACCAGGTTTGTAATCTCGCCTCCGACTGCTACACAGAATTTACATATGCAATTGTACAGTATGTTATAGACCCAGACGGATGGTGGTGTCATGGTGTCTTATGTGTTGTGCAAGATAAAAAAAAATCAAACGAGTATTCAGCTGGAATCAACTGTTATTTGGTCAGTTTATGATTGTGCATTACGCTATATTATTAGACCATCACATTAGACGTTTTTTTACTTTACTGGTACTAAAGTTTGGATGATTTATTTGAACAGTGGTTTCTTTAAGAATACTGTAAGACTAAGTATTTTCATAGGCTTTCACGACCGAAAGATTCGCAGGTCAAAGACTTTTGGGTAGTCATGTCGTGTTGTGACATTTTGTTTTATTGACAGTCTAAATTGCCTTTTTACACAGACAGACTCGCCCTGAAGATGGATACCGTAATGTGGTCCGAAACGTTTGCAAACAAAATGCCACAATACGACATGACTACCCAAAAGTCTGACTTGCGGACCGTAAGACTACATCCATATTTTTTACTGTGGCTGCTTTAAAAATACATTAATTTTAAAATCTACATCAAAGGCTGCATTGGTTAGCTTAATAAATCTTTATCACAGTTGTATCCACAGAGTTTTGAATGTCCACACGCTTATTGAAGGATATGTGTAGTTTTAGAGGTCTTCTGTTTGAGAGAAATTCTGGAGTTAAGTTTGCCGTTTACATCCATCATCAGAAATTTCATCTACAAAATACAAAATCCTTTTTTTCGTTTTATCACAATTACATGTATTTGATAAAATTTTACATATGTCGGTCATTCAATAACCATTTTTGAGAATTGATTATTATTTGCAATTCTTGCATTTCACAAAGAAAAGTCCATCGTTTCCCACTGTCAAGCTATTTATTATAATGTTGTGTACCTGGAATCGATCTACTATGCTACTATTTGCTCTATTCATCGTAGCGATCTTCAGTGTGTCCATTGAGTGATGCTAGTGGCCCTGATTGCTTTTCCAAGGCGTATAGGACGTTCCAGCATCTAACTAGTTACGGTAGTTTAAATAGCAGCTTTTTTATTTGAACTCATTTTCATTGGCCTTATTTCAGTTTTGTGGTAACTGACATCTCAGAACCATCTACGTTCTTGTGAATACCATTTTATTAGGCACAACAAGAAGAAGTTTATCGCTGCTATCCGTGGCCATTATTCAGATCCTATTGAATATGCAAACTACTTGATCTCTCCTAAATTCCATTATCTATTTGGTGATCCTTTTTCTAGCTAACCTTGTCTTTAAGAGAATAAATAATCTTATTCTGTTCATATTATTATTATTATAAACATGGATAACTCATATTGCGCCGTTTTCGTGAGAAAATTACCTCAAGGGCGCTGCACATAATTTTTGTTACTCTTCAGGGAACGATAGCCCCGCCACCGAGAATGCTCGCTCCGCAAAGTTTGTTGTGTTATCTCTTTTTGGTTCCGTTACCCTTCCCACTGCCGTTGAGCAGGCCGACCTGAGCGTGCGTTGTTGGTCATTCAGAGAATCGGGAACACATAATTCCTTGAGATACAGTGGCGCCACGTTATGCACACACTTGTACATCAACCAGCACACCTTGTATACAACTCTTTCCGGAAAACGAAGCCAGTGCAAACCACGAAGCAGGGGTGTTATATGTGTGTATTTGGAAATACCATAGATTATTCTAGCCGCCGCATTCAAAACAGATTGA